>JAGDQP010025180.1:2135-27158 GCA_022664845.1 Lepisma saccharinum | reverse complement strand
TTTTTTAAAATTTTGGCCCTTTTATAACGTAGATATCCACGGGCTTTTATTCGTACGTTATAATGTATGTACCAACATATTTAAATTATGTATATATGTATATACGTCTATATGCATACCCGGCGGTGTAGACGGGCTAACGGTCTCCCCGCCCGGTTCCCCACCTGCAGATGTGCCCTTGCAGTTCGCCGACGCAAGTGAATAATCGTTTGTTAAGATTAATCAATTTAGCACATTGATAGTGGTCGGCGGTGTAATAGCTATGCTGTCTCAGGGCTCTTAGTTGTGCGCATGACTGTAATGGTTGATAAACATTACTCTCCACAATCCGATTAACCATTCTCATGTATAGGTTTGAGCGAGAAGTTTTGGCAAGTGATCGCCCGTGCGGCACCAGTTTTTCAGTGAGAATCGTAATATCGAAAAAAAAAGGCGGTCAACAGTAGCAATGTACACTCACGATTGTGTTCACGAACCGTGCCTCAATGAACTGCACTTTCTCCGCACCCCAGATTGCCTTATGTCGCCACTGTATATTAAAGTACATATAGAAAAAGGCTAGAGAGGCAATATAGTAGTTAAAATTTGAGTAAAGTGGAAAGGAATTGTACGTAGTAATTACTTGAAGAAGATTACATGCACAATTGTACAATTAAAATTGTTAAGTCACTATTTATTTCGACTTAAATCCATTTTTACTAGACTATAGAATAAAAGTTCGCTGAACACAGGAATGATATGGAAGAGAAAGAAAAAACAAAACGGCGGACGTCCACATCAGAAACCACTGACAACAAACATTCTGCGCGTGAGCAAGTACTGATGGAAGGAGGGTTTTTGTAAGGATATTTTGTGTTGAAAGTTGAGCTGGAAACAAATAATAATAATAATAATAATAATAATAATAATAATAATAATAATAATAATAATAAATGGGACTTGGTAAAGGAAACGCAGTCATGAAAGTAGGATTTCTTAGAGGAAACGCAGTCAGAGCAAGTGGGAAACAGTATAGGAATGAGTGTTGCTGAGTCAATCAAAGAAGTCAGTTCAGAAAACGTTCAGAAAATTTAGAAAGCTGACACAGAAAAGAGAATGAAATCAAAATAAAAAAAGGAAAGAAAGAGAATATGCTGAAAGAGAATGGTCAGGGGCGGAGGGAAAATACAAATGTTGACATAGGGAGGAAAAATAAGGTTACTGCAAATTTAGACCAAGTTTCAGTTTTGCTCTCAAGTGGCGAATGAAGGTTCCTTCCCAGAGACGTCGTTTGGATGCGTTTGTGGTGGGGGATAGGGTATGGATGACAGCTCTCATTGAAGTCAGTGTTGTGCAATTATGTGTGTGTAGAAACTGGGGAATCGGGTATGCTGCTGACGGATAAGTGACAGTGATTATTGACACCGAAATTCAGTTGGGAAGAAGGGTTAGTGCGAACTAAGATGTTTCTGTCCGGGATGATTGGGATTGTACTGAAAATCTAATCTCGGCTTGGTGGAGAAAACTGATCTGATATCCGTATTAGATTGGGGAATATGAGAGTGCGGAATTTGTTTGATCTTGGCTAGTTAGGGATGAAATTGGGTGATTAACGCTGGTGAATTCGGATTGGTGTTGGAAGTGTGAATAGGTTGAGTGTTCAAATCTGCACTTCGTTTTTTCTTTTTGGTTACGTGGTTGTGGGTAGCTTCAGTTGACTTTGGTTGTAGGTTTCAGTTGCGGGAGTAATGGAATTCAGGCGGTGTCCTCTAAGGACAAGGAAGAAAGAAAAAGCTTTCTTACTGTGGTAAGGATGGAACTTGAGTAATGTAATTATTAGGGTTGTTCGTCGGACTCGGACTGTCGAAATCCGGACATTTTAGAGTCCGAGTCTGATGAAATGTCCGGACAGTCCGAGTCCGAACGGAAAGTTGGATTTCGAACAGTCCGATTTCGGACAGTCCGAGTCCGATCAGAAAGCCCGATTTCGGACAGTCCGAATTCGGACGGTCCGAGTCCGATTTTCGAAAAAAAAACAGGTTGAGAATTAACCTCCAGATTTTTTCTTCATCAATGGGCTTCTGTCTGTATTCTGTAGGGTCTTTGCTAAAAGCTTATACTGAAAAAAAAGGTCTGGTTCCTCTTTTCTTTCACTCCCTCCTTCTTCCACTCTTCTTTTGTAGTGTAAGTGACTACAATAAGGCCCAGACTACAATAAGGCCCAGTGTCAGTTTCTCCAATATAATGAACTCTCGTGCATAGATGGCAGCAGTAGGTAGAAGGCTGAAGGCTACTAGTGTGATTGCTACTTAGCATTCGCGAATCAATCTCTTAATGGCGACAGTGTGGTGCGTCGTAATATTCGTGTAGTCAGGAAAACCATTCATCTTATTTTTGCATCAACGTAAGTTCCAATTTTTTCTAAATGTGCTTGAAGGAAATTAGTTTGGGTACTATACGTCATTTAGGCCACAGTTTCAGTATTAACAACGGGTTTAAATAAAATGATTTCGTTGCTGGGTTTTGGAGGTACAATTATAAAATAACATGAAATGCAACGTCACTCATTAAGGCCCAGGTGGGCCTTACTGCATTGTAGCTTCATAGTAATTGAAAATGTAACAGTAATTAATGTCACAGTAGATATTTTATATAATTAATATCTAATCGAAATAACATGTGTGTATAGTGTGACAAAATTGGTTTCTAAACACCCCGTTCAAGGGACTCCCACTGGACTTGAACCAGTAGCCATGCGTAGAGGAAGAGAAGTTTCTAACTATCAGTTAATCAGGCAACATTCCATAACCAGGCCGACGATAAAGATGTATTCGTGTTCCCTAACTGTGAACATGAATAATGAGTTGGAGTAATGAAAAGTTCATTAAAAAAAAAAAGTTAGAAGTTAATTAGAAATGTGTATAAACCTTTTTTCTAGAAGACATTTTCATTTTCTTAACAATTTGTTTAGTGATTATGGGCCTTCTTCGCATTAATGAAGATTGTTCACGTCAAGTTGAGTTATTTTTTGTTGTTGTCAATTTCCATCATCAGTCTTAAGCTTTTATTTGACGATTTCTAGAAGAGTATAGTTGAGTAAAGACATTTTCATTTTCTTAACAATTTGTTTAGTACTTATAGGCCTACTTCGCGCTATTGAAGACTGTTCACGTCAAGTTTAGCTACATTTTTTATTTTTCATCATCAGTCTTAAGATTTTATTTGAAGATTTTCGTTTTGAATTAGGTCTTACGTATAATTATATCATATGTAAATTTATTAAAGTAATATTCTCAAGAAGCAAGAACTGGGCCTTATTGTAGTCACCCTAATAAAATAAGGCCCAATGGAAGCATTTTTACTTTTTGTGTTCTGATCACGAAGGAATTGAGCTGCGCTCTCAAGATTTACATATATTGTACTAGAAACAATAAAGTTTTAAACACAGTTAAAATTGCAATATTATCTGCTTTGTTGTTCGAGAAATATTCAAAAGTATTAAGGTGGGCCTTATTGTGGTCATTTACCTAGTTGTAACCGCATGTTCCCTTGAGGGA
Organism: Lepisma saccharinum; assembly: GCA_022664845.1. Classification (NCBI taxonomy): domain Eukaryota; kingdom Metazoa; phylum Arthropoda; class Insecta; order Zygentoma; family Lepismatidae; genus Lepisma; species Lepisma saccharinum. The sequence goes on along the minus strand of JAGDQP010025180.1, from coordinate 23,622 downwards.
AATGAAAATGTCGAAGGAAACTTGAAATTTGCGTAACAGCATAAAATGACAAAAATAGGACTTTAGGTACACATGGATACATATTCCCATGTTTCTCAAGCACAACAGCAGTTATTGCTATCTTTCCTAAAAATTTATGAGTGCCAGAAACCTTTTTTTTAATCGTGTGACAAAAGGAAAGTTACTATTGACAGAGAAATCCTCAATTTCCCTTATGTGTAAAGCAGCTTCTTTTTCAAACAAAAAAAACTGAACATTGCCTTCACTCAAAATAAGACATCACAATGCAATAGAAAGTGAATAACACTGTTTTAGAATAAGGGATGAAGCGTGAAATGGCAGAAGCACTTGTGTTCCAAGATAAGAGGTTTCTGTGAGTGTTAACATTAATTCAACACATGTTTTTCCTCCCCACATTTGATCATTTGCTCCAAGTTTTATTTTATTGTGTTGTTTTGCAATGGTATTCTTCCATCCCTCCACGCAAGGCATGGCTACCGTAGAGGGAAAGAGAGAGAGAGAGAGAGAGAGAGAGAGAAAGATTGTTCACTTTCCATCCTCTGCAAAGGAAGCATGGTAAATTGAAAGTTATAATTCGAACCTGGGGAATCTTGTTTCCATTTCTTGAGAAAACTTCCGACAATGGAAGTGGCCCGGTGTTATTCATCTAGCATTTCACATAAGTTGTCGGGGTTTGTTGGACCATGACCCACACCCCACACTTCTATTAGTCCTGGTTGAATCAATTGTTTGTTGTTTTTGGTAATCACTGAACGCGAAACAACCGTTTTAGCACAGGCGGCATAAGGGAGGGGGGATTTCCCCCTCGGTTTGAGAATATAAACGCACAAAAACGTTAAAAAAACTTCTCAGAAAAGACAAGTCTGACATAAAAACACACTGAAATGTAATGGAAAATGCTTTTATTTTTTGTAGGAGTTCGGAACAATTTATAACTCAACAACTACTTGTAGTTTAATGAATTTCAATTGTCTGTTATAGTAATTGATTTGGCGCCGATCTCACAAAGCATCGAAAATGAGAGATTTTAAGAAAAGTTTTTATTTTTACTTCTAGTGAGCTTGATGTCGGTTGTTTATCTTCGTCTTCTGTAAAGAAGTTTATATCTATATACTCTTTTCCTTTCGTGCTTAAGAATAATTCTGCATGAAGTCAGAATAAGTTCGCCGAGAAACCCTGTGCGATGCCTGGTCAACATTAACTCGACTTTTCATGGTAAAGATTCTCAAAGGGTGTTCACTAACACACAATTATGCCGCGAAATTTCTGTCTGCCCCCGCCGCGAGAACACAAATATTTTTATTACAATGACAAAATAAACGGAAAGTGAATTAGAAATTTAATATCTTTAAGAACGTTATTTATTAATACAAGAGGAACAGTACATTGTAAGTAAAGAATTGAAATTCTTAAAATTATTCTCAATGTGCCTGAGAAAGAGAGAAATACCCAGAAGTTGGAATAATGCGGTTATAATTTTGTTGTACAAGAAAGGGGACAAAGAACGCGTCGAAAACTACAGACCAATTAGTTTACTGTCAGTTCTATTCAAAATGTTCACCAAAGTTATTTTGAATCGTATTGAACGAGACGTAGATTTTAACCAGGGAAGGAAACAAGCCGGATTTCATCGTGGATTTAGCACAATGGCCACATACAAACATTGAATGAAGTTATGGAAAGGACTAAAGAAAATGGACTTGCACTATGTTTGGGATTCATAGATTTCGAAAAAGCTTTCAAATCGGTCTCCTTGGCAGCGGTACTTAAATCACTTGAACATCAAGGCATCGAAAATGCGAACATCAAGCTACTGCGAAACATTTATTCGACTGCCACATCTGTCATTAGACTACATCAAGAAAGTGAAAAATTTAAAGTAGGAAAGGGGGTAAGGCAAGGAGATTCAATTTCTCCAAAACTGTTTTGTGCGCTCCTGGACAGAGTGTTTCAGAATTTAAACTGGGATGAAGTTGGGATTAAAATTAATGGCGAATATCTTCATCACCTACGGTTCGCTGATGATATAGTCCTGTTTGCTTCAGATGCGGAAGAACTACAAACCAGAATGGAAGAACTGAATAATGAGAATTCGAAAATAGGCCTTAAAATGAATTTAAGTAAAACAAATGTTATATACAATCAACATGCTAAAAAAGGGAAATAAAGATTAGCGGAGAGACAATAGGCATAGTTGATGAGAATATTTACCTAGGCCAGCTCAAGACATCGAATGCCAAGTTGACTGATGAAATAAATAGAAGATGTAAAATGGCGTGGAGTTCGTTTGGAAGACTACACTTTATTTTCGGCTTGGATATGTGGTCTAGTGGCGATGGTGTTATGGAAGTGGATAGTGATGACTTTAGTATGGTTAGCTGTTGTCATATGAACGTAGTGGACGGTGACGCAACTAGTATGGATGTGGACATTGAAGTTAGCATAGAAGAGGATTTTAGTGAAGGTGACATGCTTAATATTAATGTTCAACAGTGGATAAAGGACAATAACATGCCTATGATGTATGGTGGTGGAAACATTTCTGAGTTTGAGATTGTCAGTGAATGTGAAAAAAACTATCCGAACCAAGGGTTTCAGGGACGTCAAATTACCATTAATTCGGTAGTAAAGTCAATTCCTAACCCTGAGGAATATGTAAACCGTTTATTTAACTTTGCTATGGAGCATTTACTTAAAGATATTGATCCCGATTCTAAAGTAGTAATTGAAAGTAAAAATTGTAAAGAAAATAAGCCAATTTACATACCACGGCGATTCCATGCGCATCATAATGTAGAACAGATTTTGCGTAATATTGAAAATGTTCCTAATTCTAACGAGGAATTCTTGTTAGGGGATAAAGTAACTGTCAAAGTGTGGTGGTAGTTACTCAGTGTGTGTGTGTTTGTACTTGTTTCTGAAGGGGTTCTGCAAAAAGTGGCATATGCGGGAAGGGGTTCTTGCATCAAGAGATAACAATCACCAGTCAAGTTTCCGGAAAGATAGTAAATATTCTTTCGTCATACTGCCAAAGGTTCTACCAGGGAAGATATAAACGTAAGTATAATTTCTTATTATCAAGTATATTTGTCTTTATCTGTGTTAATATACTACACAAAACAACATACATAGAGACTATATCTAGTTTAATTCATTAATATGGCCAATAAAAGTCTGTTAGTTGCGAATATTTCACCTAAATTGTCTCAGAAAAGGTAGATTTATCTGTCCATGGCGTATAATCGAAATCTACATTGTAATAATGGGTTGCAAACACTTGAATTGACATATCAAGCAGTCCAATATACCTTATTTTTCTCCGTATATTACGAGTAAATGTGGTTTCAAACAGTCTTTTTTGGCTACAATCAGTTCTTTCTGGCTTTCGTTTCATTCAAACTACATCAAATATCGCTTGTCTCCTTAACCAGTCTTTTCGGCCATAACGTACATACAAAATCGTTATATAGTCATAAAAATACAATTCAAAGAGTAAATTGTACCTAAAATCATGTTCAAGCTACTTCAAATATGAGTTTTCCCGCTATATATTGTTCTCCATATGTTCAAAGTAGTCAGAATTATGTAAATCCGTGTTTTTCGCCTTCAAATACGCGTTCAACCTAGTTTAAATGACCGTTTTCTCGTTACATATTGACTAAATGTGGTTGTTAGGAGTTCTCTTTGTATTAATAAACGCAAAATATAGACAATTTTGATTTACCAACTTTGATTTTCCATTTAATATGGAAAGTGTACAACTATATTTCCTGAGAACAATGTTTACATTCCACTCTGAACACTCCCTGACATGAGAAAATCTAAACAATGAGTCCTTAGCACCATATTTTTCGTGAAAATATAGTTTGTTTCTCTAATATTTGTGTTGAAATACCTATTTCAATGTCCGATATTAATAAAATTGTATTGCACATGCTCAAATTCAAGCAATCATCCACCTTGATATCTTCATTTTCATATTCAAGAACTTGTTTTGTAACAACTAGTCTCCAATATGGTGTTATTCTTGTATTTTCTGGTCTCAAAAGTATTTCAAAGACTAGGTTTATGGATAAAATTGTATTCTAATATGTCTTTCGTAGTGCCTACCGGTAAATAAGAGGTCTTAATTCCCTGAGTTTCACATCAATTAGTCCTTTTCGTGTTTCATTAGACTTCTTTCTACTTCAAATGTCACTTCTCTCGCTATATATTGACTCTATATGACTGCAAGAACTCCCTTCCTGATAACAAACACAGAAATAGTTGCAATTTCATCTTAAAAGTCTGCTTTAGACACATCATAATCAGGTTTGTCACTTTTTATCCTATATATTGCCACCAAATAATCCTTTACGAGTGTAAATCGATATAAAATATAGTTGAAAGATTTTTTCCTAGTTGAATTATCTGCTAAATACGTCCTCCGAAGTGATAGTTTGATGTTTAATTCGATCTCTTCCTATTTGAAAAGAGGTGTTTTCTGCTAAAAAACATGAATGAATACTTCTTATACACATGTGAAGCAGTAAGTAGCCTTCAAAGCAGTTGCTAATCGGGTCAGTTCTAGTTAAACATGCAGGTCAGAATGCGTGTTATACAAGTTTTTATTGCATAATGCAACAAACACCCGGTATTAAGCTAAATTCAGATTTCAAATATGGTTTAAATGCGTGTGATACATCTCTCATATCCCCTTCCGAAGCATCAAGCAGCCGATATGAAGGTAAGTTCACTTAAAAACAGCGCCGAAAATTCTCTTACAAAGTTTTTGCATGCCCTCTGAGGCAATATATACCTGATATTTCAAGTTAAATTGGTTTGGACACATAAAATGCACCTTAAAACAGTAATTAACCTACATTTTTTTGGTTACTTATGAGATATTTATCTCGATCGTGTACTTAGTCAACTCTAATAACATGTCCCGTAGTTCCGCTACACAATTTTTATACATCAGAAGTATTATATTAGGATAACTTTTGCTTACAATCGGTTTAATCACATATCACACAGTTCTTTGTGTACAATAAGTGCACTTCTAGTGTTCATATTAGTCCAAAATTGCCACTATTACAGTAATTTTTGCTTGCAGTAATTCGGATTGCATTGTTCTACATGTAAATCATACATATTTCATCGTCTCAAGAATTAAAATTGTGGCCAATTACATAAGTTTCCTCTTTTCCGAAAATAAAAATCATTCAAAATGCTATCTATTATGTATATACATAAAAAGAAATAGATATATTCACATATGTATACATATTTCCTTATATAAAGCCTTCGTTAGATAGATTATCCGTTGAATATTTATCCTAACTATGAAATATTCTTCTCTTATTTCGAATCAAACCTCACCGTTTTCTTGTGTTTAAATATTCAAGAAAGAGTTCGTATAAAAAGCATGCATTTTTCTTACTGTATGCTGTAGATTCTCTCTCGTCCAAGAACACAATTTTTTCACATAGTTAGTTCTTCACATCTTAACAAACACTACTTCAAATATAGCAGTATCTCGCGCGTGCCACAACAGATGGTGTAATGTGTTACGCAGCAACAATTAACACGTCTGGCCAGAGAAACCACTGTCTGCACCCATAACTCTCCGAGTTCCAGACACAGAAAGACTTCGTGTTCCCAGCATGTCCCCTTCTCTGTTAGGTCAAAGGGTTGATCTTTTAATAAACCAAGAGTACAATAGATGAAGTTTTATGTTTGAAAGTGACAATATTTAAAGATTAATTATAAAAAACCTCAAGTTATGGGACCAGGTGTTTGAATTTCGAGGAGGTGGCTCCGAACAAGTAGGAACTCTCTAGTACGCGGGGAGGGGGAGAAGGAGATAGATGTCTTTTCTGACAATTCCTAGAGGAAGGAGAGAGTAAGGAAAAACGTTTTCTCTGCATCTCAGTTGCATTGCCACTTTAGCTTCTTTCGAAACTGTTCATTTAAATCCAGTATCGTTCAACACTGGCGTGGTGGTTTTCGAAGCAGCACTGAGAAAGACAACCGGCTTCGACCCTCAGTGTCTGTCATCCTGACTGATGATTTCGACATATCTAGCACATGTTTTCTTCATTTTTTATCGAATTCCTCTTACGACAATGTAACACAACAATATAAATTTCCAGTAAGTGGTCACTATAGAGTCTTCATAAAATAATAGACGCTTTTCTAAATTATAAAATTAAAATTAAAATAGCGGTAATTGCTGGATTAAACTATAAAAACAATGAAAATATAAGACATTGAAGCTATTATATACATCAAATGACTGAAAACATGATAGCAGGTTGATATTTTAGTAGTTCACGTATTGTTTTCATCAGTCAGGTACTTTTAGTATAAAAAACATAATATTGTAATAATTTAAAGTACTGGTTCAATGATAATGTTAATTTCAGCTATTACTATCACTACCTTCTATTACATGATCTACAAACTCATTGAAAATGATTGCAAACGTAAATTAAAGTAGTATTCCATGGTGTATTTTGTATAAAACCAACATAGCTTATGGAACATTTGGTTTTGGGGGGCGATTCATGCTAGTGACTAAAGTATTGTAGAAGGAACAAAAATTAGTCCGTTATTTCGGGGTTTTATGGTATTTTTGTGTAACTATTGCAGTAGTATGACGTGAATATATGTAATATGTTCCTAATAACCATTTAGCACATACTGTATATACTTTATCGATAGCTAAATGAGAACGGGGTCTCGCGGTTTAATTCCGCGGGCCTACAGGTTGAGAATTCCCTCCGTTCTGTGTAACTATTGCAGTATTATACTACTGACTAGCTCATATAAAAATAAAGTTTACCAAAGTTTGTTACATTTTTCTTCCTCTCCTCCCTCCCTGTCGCGGGTCGCAGATGTCCATCGCTTTTCTTATTCTACATAGCAAAATAAAATAAATGAGACCACTTTTTAAAACGTTCAACTCTAATGAAAAGCTCCTTTTTGACTTTAAAAAATTGAGATTCAAATTTGTTGTTTACCTTTCTCTCCCCACTCTGCCTCCCCTGTGGAAGGTTGCAAATGTCCACCATCGCTTTTCTTATTTTATATAGCAAAATAAAACAAATCAGACTACGTTTTGAAACATTCAACTCTAAAATAAAGAGAAAAGCCTTTTCTTGATTTCCAAAAAATATTAGATCCAAATTTGTTGGTTACCTTATTCTACCCTTGTTGCGGGTCCCAGATGTCCACCATCGCTTTTCTTATTCTACAAAGCACAAGGGAAGGCAAAATATGTGACTTCAAGACTAATCTAAAAAAAAACGCTGTATGTTGATTTGTCTCTCTGCCATCTTATTGCTCATTTTGATTATCTGCCTTCATAAGAGCTAGAAGCTTGAATATATCAACAGTCGTGAATAAATTTATTTGCTCATTACGTCTACGGTATGATTAGTCCCGAGAAGATTAATTAATTATAAAACTTAAAAAATGTGACAGAATGAAAATTATACTCCTTTACTCTGCTTGTATGTATAGTTGATTTTCGACAATTATAAAAATATGGGTTATGTCACATTACTTGTATATGTTCCGTATAGTGTCGACCTTATAAATAGCGGGCTTATCAGGTCAGGATAAAAAGCGTTACTGGTTAGTTCTTATTCTGTTCATGATACAGAATGATTCTTTGGCTACCATAGCAATTTTCATATTGAAGAGATACACTTCGAATAATGAATATAATATTTATTAACATAACGAAAAAATAACTGACTTTTTTGTTCTTCTAACAACACTATTATTCCTGCTTGACGACTGTTATAAGTAGAATTTGATCTGCCTGATTACTTGTAATTATACTTAATTTCGGTAACGAACTATCCCGTGATTCGATTCGTCATTTGAAATTCCGTGCTGATCTGTTTACCTTAGGACGTTCTAACTCTGTATAATAATTCTAAATTACGAGATACTCGCCTGACTAAGATAACGTTACTGAATGGTACCTCTTGAAATGCCTCTATAAGAAGACTTCTGTCATTCAGAAGCTAGTATTCATTTTTTCTGATTTGACATCATTAGCCATAAGTTTAATAGTTTTTTTTAAATATATTATATTGTATTTTATGGAGCTATTTAAGAGACCAGATTTACTGTTGAAGAGACTAGCTTACCTTAAAAAAAAGAAAACAGATGTTTCTACTTCTAATTGTAAATGCATGTTTCATTTCTTTGATTAGAATTAATTTCTCTACTGTGAATCAGTTCCTACTTAAGGTTGAATTTTTTAATTACCAGAATTTTCGACGACTAGTATCCATTTTTCTGTCTCCTATATCTGTGAGGTGACGAAGTTACTTTTAAGGCCGCTTTAGACGGTACAATATCTCGTACGATCTCTCGTATGAAAGAATGTATACAATCCATAGTACGAGATTTTTCGTACGATAAATCATACAATATTGTATAGTGTTTTACACGGTACAATTTTGGATACGAGGGGATAATGATGAAACTGCTGGAGTTTATAGTTGTGACACCTCAGGCTTTTAGGGTAATTATGCCACATATATTTGTGAAAGTATAGCCCATTTAAAAAATAGAAAATATTGATAACAATTAATCTTCACGCAACAGAAATTCAGTTAATTGTAATGTCAAATTCTTCTACCAAGAGAATCTAACTTCTACTAGGTTTCAGTGGTAACGAAATTGTCGTAGTTTTACTTCTGTACTTCGATAAAGATATTTCAATGCGGATACAAAAAACGTTGAAAATTTTGCTGTCTTCGGTGATAAGTTCGGAGTCATATGTGTTTTGTTTTTACAATATTCCTGAGTTAACAAGATATGTCACATTACATAGCACTTCAAAAGTATATAAATCGCGATATATTAACTCCTATTTATACATATGGGGCAATTAGTAACACTGCGGTATAACTACTTCTATCACAGAGCACTGGAAACGCCTCAAAATGCTATGTTTTATGTTCCTATAAGCATGAAATACTTGCAAAATACAAAAATGAGGAGTAATACAGATTTTATATGATTTATAGCCTCATTTCACACAAGGTATATAGGTGTGAGTAGGGTGGGTCAGCTGTCTTAACCCTTGAATAAAAATTAGTTCGTTCGATTAATTACCTAGCTCATGTATTGACTTGCACAGTTCTGGGTTGACGTCGACACTACTTCTACATTATGTCTACTTCTGTAATTACTGTTCAATGTATTTCATTATTTCGGATGCACAGAGCGTATATGTTTATCAAAATAATTGGGGAGGAATATGATTGCAAAGATACCGGTATCGTCTACATTACTTCTCTTCATACTTGCAGCATGATTGCAGCAAATTCGGTACTCTACGCACAAGAAAAAACAATGAAAATCACCTTAACTGCATTGCACAATATATAGGAAAAGCAGTAGCTATTAGATCACATCAGAACTTTGTCTTTATATTTTTAAACATATTTCTCACGTATTTAGTACCTTTTATGGTTATAAGAATGCAAAACGTACCATTTTGAGGTATTGTCAGTCCTCTATAGCAGAAGTAGCTGCACTGCAGTATCACCGACCTCTTTACACTTCCCTTAAAAACATTGTTTTATATTTTTATACCTGTAATAGTTTATTATGCCATTATGTATGTTAATTTCTGCATCAAGTAATAACATTAATATGTTCTCTTTGTGTCATAATCCATAACCAAACAGCCGAATAGGAAAGGACGCTATATTGCCAGTAGGGGCGCTGTCATAGATTGTACGAAAAATCCGCTGAAAAATAGGACTGTTTCTATTTAGAGAACACATTGGAGATAGCATGAAAAATCGTACGATCTGCGTTTTACACGATCAAAGAATGTAACCGATGGGATTGCACACGAGGAATCGTACGAGAAATTGGATCGTCTAAAGTGGCCTTTAAACTAATTCTTGAAAAAAATCACTATTTAAGAATACTGACACACGTGTTTAAGACTGACTACCTCCAGCCGCGTCTCCTCGCACTGTTCTTCGTAGAATGCTGGTGCTTGAAAAGAGAAAAGTACAATAGAGCCCTCCTCGTTTAAATAATATCCTACCACAACGGATCATATTCATAAGAACTTCACGCGGATTTCCCAGAGCCAATCAGTTCAAAATGTTTACAAAGAGAAAAAGACCTCGTCATCTGAGAAAAGCAAGGAATAATGGTAAAAGCGCGCTTCCCGTCTTCTCCCAGTTGTCGCTGTTGCAAAGTAAAAAAAAAAAAAAAAAAAAAAAATGCATCCACAAAATATATACACATATTTCACAATTACAATATATATATATAATAATTCCTTGCGCAAGGATGTTTTTAGAACCTCATTCACACACACACACACACTCAAATATACAAATACAATTCACTTTAAATTAATATACAATATTTAATTCTGATAGTTTGATTACACAGTAATCTAGTTATGAGCGGAAATTTTCCCTCATAACAATGTAGGAAACGTGAACATTCATGAAAACGTGAAATATTTTAGGTGCTGTCATGAAATATATTACTTTCCGAAGTAATCGCATTATAATGGAGACCAAGAATCAATTCCAATTTGAGCGTAAAGATAAAGATCGTTGAATGGAATACAAAACTCGAAAGTTTCCTTTAATAGTATTTAAGCGAAAAAAATAATTAAAAACATTAGCAATAAAAAAACTGTTGAAGTTTTATTTTACTTACTCCTTATCCAGTATATGATGTCAGTAGTATACTTTGCTAATCGTACTTTGGGGATTGACAGGTTAACGTAACCAAAAATTAGGCTGACATTGCACCGTATCGAATTGAATGAAATTAGTTTGTGAATCAACTGTGACGGTAGCGAGCCAAATGAATGATAGGGTTAAAAATTATTTGAATTAAAATATTTTATTGTAATGTTTGTATTATTGAGAAGAGAAGACAAATGAAATAATGTAGATTGTGGAGATTCAATTTCTAGCGACATGCTAAGATTTCAATGTCATTCCAGGATTGATCTTTCTGTTTTTTCTCGATCTTAAGAATTTTGATTGGAGTCGAACCTACATATGTCTTCGAAGTGTACTTTTAATGAAATCGCCAAGATAATATTGACCTAGAGTTCTAGACTTCAGCCTGGAATCGAACTGACACCAATCAAGATAAATTCTTGGCATTTTGTTAGCCTTCCTGTATGCTAGATTAAAGAAACGAACCCAGGTGAATTTGCACGGGAATCCCTCAGATAGGTCTACAAGTTGCAATAATAATGTCTAGAAAGGAAAATTTACTGCCTATGCCCTTCCCAGGTAGAGACAGACAAGGTAATATAACGTAAGATCTTAACGCAGACGAGGAATTCTTGAAATTTAACTTCCAGAATATAAGTTTGGTTTACCGTAATGTTGTCAAGATTCGGATACCGGAACTGTCTCGGAGTGAATTAGAGTCGGGGTCAAGACTCAAACCTGCGTGCCTTTTGGAAGTATTTTTGTGTTAGTTGCGTTGCCAAAGAGAAAATAAAGGTTTCCAATCATACTATGAGAGTACATAAAATGCTTAATTATTCTTATATTGTCCTAGATTTTTGGACTCTATGCTTGCAAATGAAAATTAATGGCCAACCCTGTCTCGTGTCGTGACGGCTAGGAACTAAACCAAAGTACTGCCTATGCCCTTCCTATGTAGTGAGAGACTTGCTATTGAACCCTTGTTAAAAGAAAGTAGCTAAGTCCATTTCATGTAAGGGGAAACTTTGTGTTACTGTGGCGATGAACTAAACCGAAGTACTAGGGCCACGGTAGCTCAGTTGGTAGAGCGCTCACATCTGGTGCTAGGGGTCGTCGGATGGATCCCTGGTCATGCTATGTAGGCTTTGTGGTGGACAAACACCGTGTGCGTGGGTTTTCTCGGGGTGCTCCCGTTTTCTTTTACTTTTTTCATTGCACCAATTCATCCCATCATCATCCATACGGTCTGAGCCATAGTTGCCTAAAGGCCTTAAAATAAATTCATTCATAAACCGAAGTACTACCTAAGTCCATGTTATGTCAGGGAAAACTAGGTATTACTGTAGCTATGAACCAAATCATTGTTTAAAAGTAGCTAACTTCGTTTTATGTCATGGGAAAGTTGGTGTTACTGTGGCGATGAACCTTTTGAAAAAATGCCTAATCCCTTCGAATGTTGTGGGGAACTAATGGTACGGTGGCGATAAACTAAACTAAAGTACTGCCAATGCCCATCCTATATTGTGATGATCCATGTTGTTACCGCTGCGATTAACCTTTTGAAAGAATGCCTAATCCCTTCGCATGTTGTGACGGTACTGCAGCAATGAACCAAGTCATTGAGTTAAAGTTTGGAGAAGGTGTTGTTACTGTTGCGATAAACTTACACCAGTTGGCTTTAATGAGTGGTACTAACTTAAAGGATTGTTGATTTGTATTGCAAATGGACCATGCATGTTCTGCAGCGATAAACCAAGTCATTGTTAAAAGCTACCTGAGCCCCTTTCATGTAAGGGAAACTCGATGTTACTGTGGCGATGAGTCTACAATGTGCGCTAAATGTACGACTGGATTATTTAGTTGTTGCATGCTAGTCGTGTGAGAGGAAGGTTTTATACAAGTGTTGACATTGTTAAAAAGGAATGAGCATCAGATTTAAAAAAAAAAAGGAAGAAGAAGAATGTAGGTCCCTGTGTACAAAAACTGTTTAAGGAATAGTGAAGAAGTGCCACTATGTAAAAAGTGTAAAAACAATTATAAACCATTTAATTATTACTGTGGGAAATAGAAAGTGGTGATTACATTTGCTATCTTGTATTGAAGCTATGAACACTACATACATTGTGTAAAGCGTTCAAAGATATTCACGCACAAAACAACCCTCTGTGTTTACGTATTACTATATAGTATAACAAAATCCGATGATGAAATAAAATATAATTGAATCGAAGATAAAGGTATGGTACTACAAAAAATAAAAAAACTAGACTACACAAAATGTTGTCTTGATGGAACACGCTTTAGGTATTTTAGTGAATCATATGATTGAAACTGAAATAATATAAAATATATGTTTTAATAGAACAAAAGACTGGAGTTTACCGATCATTTGGAAGGAACAGACAGTTGGGTGATTTTCCATTAGCTTTTTAAAAACCTGAAAAGAGATATAGGAACCGCGTGGATGGAGTAAATTACGTTGCATGACTGAAATAGGTGTTAAAATGAAAATGGCAATAGAAAGAGAACAACCAGATGGGTTGTAGGAATTAAGAAACATGGGTGGAATGGTAGGTAGCAAAAAATAATTATTTTTTTTCCATGCGCAATGATGACTCGTGATAACGTGTTTTCGGTTGAGATAGGCCCCCTTGCACAAGCTGCAAAAATCAATTGACCATTAGTTTAATTTAAGCGATCTTATTATTGACAGAAAATTAATTTTGCGTTTTATGAGGTAGGACGTGATGAAGCATGCGAAATAGATGAGTTGAAAATATTGTATTGAAAAAAAAAGAAAGAACGAAAGATGGGTGATAGAGGAGTAGCGCTTAACTGAGCAAGTGGAAAAAACAAGAGAGAAAGAGAGAGAGGGGGGGGTGATGAGAGAAAATGAAAAGTCTGGTGGAGGAACAGCTGTGTGAAAAATACTGTTTTGGGTAACTACTATTAAATGCTTTGAAGGGACCACATACTGGTAATTGAACAGAAATTAAACCGGACGGTGACAAATAAAATTTAAAAATGAATAGTCCATCGAATGTGTAATAATAAATTGTTTTTTAAGTTACTATAATATTTTTGCTTGTAATTAAAAATACTTTAACACATTTTGTAAACGCTTCATGTTGTAATCTATGGTAAATAATTTATTAAGTACCATAAATCCTTATGTTTTTATTAGCCTGAACCCAAAAGAACAAGAAAATAAGGTGCGAATCTCTTGATTTGGTGGTGATAAAACTGGAATTAAAATCCAATACTTGGAAGGAAACCTAAATCCTGCTGTATTGAAGGAGGAATATGGGGTTTAAAAATATTATTTCTGTTCCTGAAGAATCTCTGACCGCACCACAAGTGTAGATGTTGAAATTTTCTTGAAGTTCTCAGTTTAGGTTTTATGAATCATATAATGAAAATGAGGAATACACTGTTAGGATGAGGTTAGTGACTTCATTGCGTGAAGAGACAATATAAAAATAAAATAATAACCACCACCCCGATAGGTCCTGAGCCTGCTTCAACGCCATTTGTTTGCGCTTGGTGAAACTGCGTTTTCCCGAGTGATGGCAGTGTGGTCAGCGCTGCGCGTCATTTAGCCACGATCAGACTTTTTAGACTGAGTGGCCATTATGTCGTTATTTACATGACTCCCCAATTTTGCTCACGACACTGGATGGACGCCGAAAATTGGGACTTTAGCCGGGAATTGAACCCGGGACCATGAGTCCAACGCTCTAACCACTAGACTATGGAGCCCCAAAGAGACAATATATACAATGAAAAGTGAGAAATATTGCTTGAAATTTAGAATGTAACCAGAAAGTTGTGTAATATTGCTAATTTTCTGAATTTAAATGGTAACCAGGACTGATTTGACATAAAACTCTTTCTACCAACCATGTATTTGTTATATTTAACAGAAAAGAGGATGTCAGGAAAGCATATGTACTCATTATAAAGTGAGAAAAGTGATATTTAAAGTACATAGTTGAAGTACAAAATAGAATTTTTCAAAATAGTTAACACGAAATACAGTCGATTATGCCTGTGCTAGAAAAGGAGTAATTTGTTGGATTTTACCCAAAGACTATTTGTATTCGTAATGAGAAAAAACTGTCAAATTCTAGTCTATACAATCGATTGCTCTGGTGATTGAGGACATTCAATAACAAATCACTATTGCCTTAGCTTGTTCAACGATCTTCAGGATGAAGATCCTACTACTAAAAATGTTTTGTTCCTTTTATGATTATTAAAGAAATCTTGAAACTGAATAATTTAACTACAACCCAACCTTGCACTATATGTACTCAACAGAAAGAAGACATGTAGAGATAGTCATTAACAGGTTATTTTTACTGCTTTTTTATTGACTTGCTTTCTCTAATGTTAGGATCTGGTGTAATTTTTACGGCTGTCTTTATTTGAAGGTAGGGAGGATTTCGAACAAAACAGCTTCTCATATATCAAGTATTGATCAATAATGATCAGCAGTGTACTCAACTAAGATTAATTCAATTAATTAATTTACTACTTAAATATTATATAATGTGTGATGACTATAACCCACAGAAGCAATTCGTAATGGTCTCTGGTGTTGTCTTCTGAGATTTAATCTACTTTTAAAGTATTTTGTTCCTCTGAATGACTTGTTCGTTAGTCAATTTATCCCAGATAGAATAAAATTAGATACGTATACGTAATTGTACTAAGGGCGTCTTTCTTCTATTTTTGGGGGGGATACAAATGTGTAACTTTGTTACAGAAAACATGTTTTAATGATTGTACTTGGCATATAAGGGAATATATCTATAAAAATCTTTCACGAAGAATATATAGATCATTTATTTTTAAGACTAGGGAAAATGCTATTAATACGAAAGAATACAGAAACATACTTGATATTAGTTTGAAGAAATATATTCATCAGGAATAACAGAGAAGAATTTCACATGCTGCAAGAATCCATAAGCAATAGAAGATATTTACATAACAAGAGGGATTTTAGTTTCTGCGTTTACACGAAATTTATATTCAAAAATACGTCAAAGGAATGCGAAAGTTGTATTCACTCACTTGATTTTATGTAACACGCTTACATATTATTATTGGTAGATTAACCTCTTCGGTCCCAGGAAAAACAATTTTTTTTAACACCTTCAGTCCCAGCGTCTCCTTGAGGCGACATGAAACACAACAATAACAAATAATTATTGTGTGAAAGCGCAATGATACTTTCTATTGCTAGCTGTTCCTCTTTTTAGAACAAGGTTGGAGTTAAGTAAAAAAAATGTTTTGGCGGTGTTTGAGTTACCATGGTCTGAAGGAGCGCAGTGAGAATTTGACTTTTCGAGAAGACAACAGTTTTTGTCGTCCAGACATGCATAGGATATTATTTTGAAATTATTTTTTTTTACCATTATGTCATTTGTTCATGAATTTGAAGTTAAATATTTGAAGATTTTAAATAAATATTCGAAATTTGGAAAACGTAATGGCAAGTAGGGAGAACAGTGTTGCAAACTTTAGTGTCTCCTGTAGGAGACATTGGGTCTCTAAGCTTAGTTAAGGAATTGGAAGTAACGTTGCGTTTCTAATTCTAGAAGTTACATTTAGAGATTTTTTAATTAGAATATTTTTTTTTTACTTATTTTTCTCCCCATTGACTATCATATTTTGGGGGGTTATCTTTTACTTTCCTTTGATTATGGACTTCCATCACAGACCACTATTATATTAATTTTCAATATGACCTTTTCGGTTTCCTATTTCGTCAGTTTTTGATATGAGAGGAAAATTCGTTTTCATCCACATGACATGTATATCACTAACATATAATAAAATGACCTGTAAATTCGTAAGAAACATCTGCAGGGAGTCTACAAATTATCTTACTAACCCAATTTAAATTAATTTAATGAAGGCATGTAGACATCTTTGGATCAGCACGAATGGATGATAATGGTAAAATTTGTGGGATGAATAGAGTTTGATGAAACAGGTGAGTCCTGATAAAACCCACGCACACGATGTTCGTCCAGCATAGAGCCCACATGCCCGGAGCGGGGATTGATTCAAGGACACCACGAAGAAGAGGCGGATGCTCTACCACTGAGTCACCACAGCCCCATAATTACTTCAAATGCTTTTATCAGAATAGAGTGGAGACGAAATAATGCTCATATGGAATGGATGAAACAACTCACAAAGCTTTCCCGACCGATCCAACGGATTCTTTTTCGTCCTTACTCGCGGACATTGAAACGAGACAAAAAGTCAAAAACTCAGAGTTTTTCTTGAGGTTTCATGGGCAAACAATGCAACACGCACACAGGCGTCCTGAGATGGTGAGGGAAAACTACGTGAGCCGCTTCCGCATTGAATAAAACTACAGTACATTACGTCCACCCATTATTCCTTTATTTAGGGGCTAAGTTAAAGACATTTTGTTGAAAAACCTGTGCATTTTAATGGTTATTGTTTTATTTCATGAAGTGCAATCATATTTGTATGGGCTGTTTACAATCTATTTTAATTTTGTTGCATTTTTTGCGAAATTCGTCAATTGACGGGTTGATGAGCTTGATGGTGATTGTATCGAAATTTGATCTTACCGATGACGAAGATCCACCCTACGCCGACCCAAACCTAGAAGGGCCAAATGCGAATGAAGATAAAGAGGAAGGCTATAAAGATCAAAGATCGGAATGTAAGTGATAGTGTTGTATGTTCAAATTCTGATGTCAAGGAATGAGAAAGACGAAATATTTCGAAAAGAAAGGAGGAATACCCTAAAATTGTTCTCTGAAATCACACACTTGTAAAGAGCAGAGGATCAGTTGATGAAGTTGTAAGGAATGATGGCACGGCATCTGCTTTTATAAAATGTTAAGAAAATTGCTACTCTCGTCTAATTCAAAGAGGCTTCGCATCCAATGGATATGTGTCAATGCTGGTCAAAGAAAGAAAAAAGTATGAGACATTCAGCTACCTTCAGTTGTCAAATCGCATTCCTAAAGTATGGTAAATGTCAATCTGATTGGAAAAATATTTGGCGTGTGTAGAATAAACGCTCAAAGAGTTCGAATGATGATGCATTTCCTGGCTTCTCCATCGCAGCTTCCCGAATTTAATTTAGGCGAAAGCTAACAAGATTGCAAACGATAACGATAGAGATTCCAGTGAGAAAATAAGAGGATTTGCTTATTGACGATGAGGGACAGGAATAATTTAGTGATCCCGATACAGTCCTCTTCCTATACGATCTAAGCATCCACAAGCTACTGTTCCAAATCCATCTGACAAACTGAGAAGAAAAAATGTCCTTCAACTTCCAGAATTTCCTTCGCAGGTTAAAAAGAACAGATACCGCTTATCAGGATGTTCGCCTAACTCTGCCAGAATTTGATGTTCTATGTGTAAAATATTCCTTTACCTTCAAGAATGGAGAAAACATTTTCAACTGTATCATCTCCTCTAAATAAGCATTGGGTGGAGGTCTAAATACTTAACACCAATATGCAAACTGAAAGGAAATGTATTATAAGATTTATCATAATCTCTACTGTAAAATACATTAAAAAATACTCTAAATGTACTCATGTAATTAAATTAAACTGTATTCTACACACTATCATCCATTAAAATAGTTAATGACGTAAACAGCCTTAGTTTTAAGTAAAAATGTAAGTACAATTTAGAATTGAATTCAAGACACATGTATACGTTAGAGACCCAATGTCTCCTCCAGGAGACATGCAAATCTGAATAAACCACGTGACCCAAAAATTCAAAACTTATATTTTTTTACATCAAGGAAGGTAGTAATGAGAATTCACAAAGAAAAAGTAAATTTCGCAAAACTTTTTTTTCCTGGGACTGAGGGACTATTAAATTTCATGTCGCCTGCAGGCGACGCAGGGACCGAAGAGGAGTACTTCCACATAGGTTTTAAAGTTTGAACTTTTAAAAATGACTGACAGCTTACTGAATATTATAACAGCGTATGTTAAGATTTTAGGTACAGGTAACTTGCATGACAAAGACATTGGAGTTGGCATTGTGATCTTATATTTTGAAAAAGAAAACTTTCATGCATATGAACGGTTTAGTTGGAAATAATTCAAGATTGTTGTCTTATATGGACTACAAATGCTCCTTTTACCCCTCCCCCTCATGCAACCAAAGTTACATATAAACAATGTTAGTTGCCTAGAAACAAGGCGTAGTTACTAACTTTTAGTACCATTTTTTATTTGTCAGCATTTTACATATTTCAGCCAGGATTTGTGATTATTGCACACACTTAACATTTTCCCTAGCGACCGTAGGAAGCCACTTGCTAACATTCGACTATATGTTACGAGATAATATGACATCACAAGTACCGTCTAGTTAATAAATAAATATCTGATAAGAAATTAGTGTTTGAAATTATAAGCAATTGTATCGCCAGTATTATATAAGGAATCTAGCATTTGAAAGACCTGATTTAAATATACTGCAACTAATTATTCAAACTGAGTGGATCAAATGCAGACCAATATACGAAAAGCTTTACATAGGATACCTCCATACCATAACAGAACTAATATTATATGTAGAAACCCAACTCATAGCATCAGAGAAAATGTACTTGCATGAATTAAAACAAAATGTAGGTATTTAACGTTTTGTATTGAATTAAAATATAGATTTAATTTGAACACATTCAGACAACTTTGACTCAGGTCCAGGTTGTTTTAACAAAACTACATTAAGATATCTGAGAGTGTCGTGAATTGAACCGTTTTTAAAAGAACATGATACAGGACAATTTTTTGAGTTTGAAAGAACTTTTGTAATTGGGTAGCAATGCTTAAACAGAAACCTGTAATTTGTGGACTAGTTACAAGATGTTTATTGAGTCTCTTTTGTTATACACTGCTTGGGATTTAGTTGGTGGAGGAGTCGTAATGGCGAAATATATTTACACAGAACCTCTTGAATTGTAACGCCATTCATTTAAGAATAAAACCAAAAACGATTAATGAAATCCACAATTCCCCTTTGCATAGAGTAAGCATTAAGGAAATAAAGTACTCAAACATATAAATCGTATTTATGAAAACGCGAAACGTTATTTACCTAAATTCCAAGTTTTGGTGAGTTTATTAATACCCAGTTGGATCTGTAAAGAGCTTGAACAGTGGAAAAATTAAATATCAAATAATGTATATTGTGTGATTTGACTAACTTATTAAAATATTTTTATTCCACGCATGCGTTATCACCAGTCCTGCACGGAACTTCTGTAGAACTTAGAGACAGTCAAGTTCTATTAAGCAGCTGTGGAAATTACATCAAGGAAAATGGAGGCGCAATTGTAATCACGTTACGCCAAAGTTGATAACCCCTGAAGAAGACTTTTTTCTGCCAAAGACATAATCGATTGTCCTTGTTTGCAGCAAATATTACTATGAGGACCTGAACAATGATGACTGTATTGTGGCTGTAACAGTTTTACAAACCATTGAACATTTTTACGATACAGCCTCTGGTATAAACAAAGTTAATATTTTATTTTCTGCCAAGGCAGTTTTCATTCCAAGGGAAAAGTCCTTTTCCAAAAACAGCTTCGTAAAATATGTGATATGATTCATTATTATAATTGCCACTAAACTCAATCCATCCAAATGTACTGGAAGTGTGAAACGCACCGTAATTCGAATAAATTTCAAATTTTGTACTTTGCAATGCTAGTAACTGGTACGTCATATTGTGTAATAGAATTTGTGGTAACGTCACATACTTGTGATTAAAATTATCCAAGTCCATTGCACATTTTCTACATAGAAGCAAGTACTTTGGCGACCAGAGTTCTGACACTCAGCGCTCATATGATACTAACTGTATACAAGAAATGATTTGAGTATACTCCAATAATTTCAAGTCACCCCTTAAAGGTAGACAACCCATCAAGCAAGAAAGACAGGTGGGTTACCGCAGCATAAGGTGCGCTGCGTGGTGGGAGTACGTGCATGTGCGCAGATAGTGTGTGCATAGGGGTGTTTAGGAGGTTATAGGGTGTTGGTGGAAGGGTTTATTCATCAGTAGAACTCCATCGTTGACTCCAACTTCATTAAAACACCTTTTACGAGGTTTCGTATTTGTCTTCCTCCTGCAATTCATGTCTTGTATCAAAATGTTTGAGGTACGTAATCAACGAATTCCAACAATAATCTCTTCCCTACTTCTGTTCCTTACTTTTAGTTAACCATCTATAGCCCAATTCCGCCAGTTTCCACGGGATATATTAACAATAATAAATACACGGGAGAGGATTTTGGAAGGAATCAGACCTGACTTTATTCAAGGAACCATCCTAGTATTTACCTGGTGTGACAGCAAAAGCAGGGAAAAGCTCAGTTACGAAGGCCGGCACCAGGAATTAAGCCCTCCCGTTTACAAGCTCAGCATTATATCCGTACTGATTGCTCTATCTCGTCGAAATATATAGAAACAGAGAATGGAACTGAATGTAGGTAATTAGATAGATAAAAAAATGTGTGGTGCATAACACTTTTGTGGTACTAACCATTGCCTCTGCCAATACTGGTAGCGGTGATACCACATTTCGTCCAACGAAATTTTGTCCACGCGATATTTCGTCCACAAATATTTCGTCGACAGACATTTCGTCCAGAGACAATTCGTCCACTTGACTTTTCGTCCACAGGACATTTCGTCCAATCGACTTTTGGTCCAACGGA
>JAGDQP010025179.1:0-20408 GCA_022664845.1 Lepisma saccharinum | reverse complement strand
AAAGAAAATATCACACAAATCTATATAAAAAATATATGTGGTTAAACGTTGTTCTTAAATAAGAAAAAAAAAATCATTTTAAGAAAATGTGTATAAATATTGCCACCAAGAAATACAAAAGTATATAAATATATATACATAGTACATAATATATATATCTATATTGCTTCATAATATTACTTATTATTATTATTCATAATTGTCGTTATTATTATTATTATAAATATAAAAAAAAAAGAATCTTTGTACATGTACGAATACTTATATAAGCTTTCATAGAGACCTTTGTTTAAGAAAAAAAAACTAAATCATGTCGCTTCTCCGGTACCTATTACCATAAGAAACTTTGTGACATCTTAAACTTTTTTGGATGAAAATATAAAGAACAAAAATTCTATATATATAGATGATAAAAAAAAATGAACATGTTGTGTAAAATATTTGATGTTATAAATCCACTCCTTTATCCCTTTCGAAGAACCCTTTTACTAGACCCTTCCTTGTGTGTTTGATATTTGTTACAATGGATTTTATGAGTACACAAGTAAAAAGAGATAAAAAAAAGTGTAAATTATTAACAATAAAAGGTTACGAAAGTTCATGTTCTTAGAAGTAGTAGTCCTTCCTTAAGATTTGCAAGAATTCTAGAACAGATGAAAAACAATGAATGGCTGAAGATTTAGAAAATGGTAGAATTGGACGTGCGCAGAAAAAGACAAGGAATTGTTGTTTTTTTAAATTTAATATTTAGTAAAACAATATTTACAAATTTACTTATAAATTAATATTAACTATTTCTATAACGCGTATTTCTTTGTAGTGTTGGTCTTAAATTCGTAATTGGAAAACATCTTGCAGAAAGTTTAGTTTATGTTTATTCTGGGTTGATATTATTGTACTTTCTTTGATAATTGACTCGGTTAATGTTATAAGGAGATATGTGCCATTGAAAATACATGAAACACATTCTCTTTTGCAATTACCGATGCAGTGATTGTTCTCCTTATCAGATAAAAAATATACAGAGTGATTCTTTGTTATATAAAATATTTCTTTTTGTTGGAACTTGACACTAGGTTGTTCTTACAGATTCGTACATAACGCTTTTTTTAGTATTCAAATTAAGTGAAAATTACAGATTGTCAGTATCTTAATAAAACTTACAGTATTAAATTTTCAGAACGCAATAAACATATTTTACTAATAAAACTCTTTCTCGGGTATTCGTTGTGGTTTATTTAATTTGAACACGACGATCAGTTCAGAAGCCTTCTCGCTCACATCGTCACCGGATCCTGTTTGGCGTCAAATCACAATGCACATAATAAAAACATTTGGACATTATTACATAAATTTTAGTGGTTTACAATATACGTTTAGTCTATTATTATTTTCTATTTAAATTTAAATTTCTTTGTTGTCCTGGGCAGATTGTTATGCCCGTCTGTATAATGTCGATATGCCTCTTAAAAATACTTTCCACCTATAACTAAGTACAAACCTATTTCTTTCTTCATTGTCTTATCATTTAACTGTATTTCCACCGATTCCAGAACTATTCTGTTTTCAGGATGTAGAATTTGCGTTTCTTCAAACAGTGTTCTTTCATTTTAAGACCAGATTGCTCAATATTAACATGTTTTTTTCATGTACTCCCGGCACGTTAAAAACAAGTGTGTTCTTCGGAGTTCTGAGGAATTGTTTTATTTTAATATTTGGAACAGAAACACATTGTATATTATACTTTTTTAAATTCCATGTTTAATTTACTATGAATGACTCTTACATATAGCAACACCGCATATCGTTTGTCTTCATTTCATCTTCTTTTTGCCCCCTTAAAGTTGTTAATGTAGTGGCCTCCTTTTATGTTTTATGCTATATCCATTCTTCTGTAAGGTTTGGCACACATTCGGTAATTCTTGTTTCCTTCGTTTGAGATTTGCAACGCTTTATGTACTAGTGTGGACATGACAACGAATATCCGCAAAAGAGTTTTATTAGTAAAATGTCAGACATACGTTGTGAAAATCTTAAAACACAAAAGACTGGATTAAAATGAAAAAGTTCCCAGAGCGTTATTCAGTTTACTTTT
The DNA here is from genome assembly GCA_022664845.1 of Lepisma saccharinum. Classification (NCBI taxonomy): domain Eukaryota; kingdom Metazoa; phylum Arthropoda; class Insecta; order Zygentoma; family Lepismatidae; genus Lepisma; species Lepisma saccharinum. The sequence goes on along the minus strand of JAGDQP010025179.1, from coordinate 18,313 downwards.
CTTTAAGATATAGAAAAAGAATAACCAATTTAAATTTGATTTTCTATGACTAATTCAATGCTGTGAGATCTTAATCTAGAAAATTCAGATTTTATTCTTGAGAAACACTCTGTATATATGTTTTTATATTAGTTTGTTATTAAATAAATTTAAATTGCGATCTTTAAAGCGATCTTTAAAAATATTTCAAAGTGTTTGAAAGTAGTGTAAGAAGGTGAAAGAAAAGTCTTGTTTAGAAGAAGTAAATAGAAAAAGACAGTAAACAACAAGAGGTATGGAAAATACATTCATTCATATACTTGTATGGATATTGCTCAGTGCTACAAAAAAAAGTATAATTTTTTGACCTAAGGTGAAAATTATGATTGAATAATGTGTGTTTCCGGAAGTATTGAATGTTAAAGATTATTACAATTTAAAAAAAAATACAAAAATACATATATGTGTCAGTGTTGAGATATGGCTAGGCATTCCTTAGTGTCCTCCTCCTTTTGATGAGAAAGAAACCCGGTGTGTCCACTTCGCTTGCCCCAATTTTCATATTTGCCCCCCGAAATAACCAAAGATATATTTTAGTGTATTTTGGTTTTACCACATCAAAAATTTTCTAAAGATTACATTTGATAAAATTTGGTTTGCTTGGTATTTCATAGTTAAAACTAAATCTGTAAGTTTTATATATTGACAAAAGATAATACAGTGCTACATATAATAATTTACAATTCTAATATTTTAGATTTTTGTTTAGTTACAAGAAATTTGCACAAAAATATTACAAATGTGTAGAAATACGATATACACAAATGATTGAAAACTCTGTTTTGGATATGTTTTGTGATTCTTCTGAGAGCATGATGTGTGAGAAGTTTGTAATATTGGATGAGTGGTAATTAATGAACAAACAAAGCAAAAAGTTTATTTTATAACTTTAAGTTTGTATGAAGGTAATTGAAAACAGACTGGAAATCTTATACAAAGGGTAACAAAAAAGAAAACGCATTAATTTTTTAAAAACACATTTGAGGACTGATTTCTAATAGAACTTCTACTTTTCACAATAAATTCACGAGTTCAGTTCTTAATTCTTAAAGGTGCTGTCTATAGCCACTAACTTAAAATTCTAATTCATTATCTAGCGTGGAGATTTGTTATTGTATGTATTAGAATTAAATTTATTTTCCATATTGATTTGAACCCGTTATGTTGTTCAAAAATGGACATATCATAAAGAAAAATAGAAAATATCCACTTCTTTTTGAGAGGCAAGATATTTTTACAGTATATCTTCGTATAGGTAAATTAGCAGCTGCAGAATACAGTATTAAACAGTTAGGTGTCTTTGAGTACATATTTAGTTTTCGTTGAAACTATTTTTAAAACTTGTTGAGTGTAAAATTTTGAAAATCTTCTATAATCGATTTGATTTTTACGCTACTTTAAGATAAATCGTATCTAATATTTTAAAAGTCTTGATAATACAATTATATGCATTTTCTTATAGTGTTTTTTTAAATTCTAAAAACAAATCCAATTGGTTACTTTTAGTTGTGGTCAGCTTCTATCTGTTTCACAAGAACATTATAACTTTTTATTTAATATATTATTTTTATCGATATGTTTTCCATTTTTTTTCTCAAATATTATTTTAGCAATCGATGAAGAAGTGTTTATTAAGAATTTGTTGAAAAATATTTTGAGTTGAAAAATCAAAAGAATTAGTTCTTGCTGATACTACGTTTGAGTGGCTGTACAATATATGTGTGTATGTGGGTGTGAGGTGTATGACTACATTTGTTTTGGACACGTTTTTCGATAAAAAAAAACAACAAAAATATGTGTTCAAGAAAAATATCTTTTTACCTGTAAGAAATTGAAAATTAACATGGAACGTATTAGGTATGTTTTCTCGTCAAAACAGGATGAATTTTCTGAGACATTAAATCTCTCTTTTGTACTATTGCGCACGTTATTATTTCTTTCATTCATAATTATAATCGTAACGTTTTGATTATTTTTTTGATTCATTAAATTTAATTTGCTGTGTCCCTTATCCTTCCGGTCCTCTCCAACAAGCTTTCATGGGCGTTTTTATCCGCTGTCATCTTAATTCCTTGGCTTTAACGACAGTATTTTTGTAACTGTATGTATGTGTGCCTTGTATTGTAGAAAGAGAGAATAAAAATGCGTCTCCAAAAATTTAAAAAAAGCTTCTGTTGTTTTAATTTGGTCTTTTTTATTATCATAATTCCATTGATAGCATATCCTTATTATTTTCAGTAGCAAACATTGTGTTTACTTTTTGTTACACTTAACTAAGGGTCGAGGGACTGTGTAAGAACTCAGCAGCGAGCATCCTATTTGAAAAAAAATGCGTCAAGATCTTTCCAACGACACCTCAAAAATCTTCCTAGCCCTTGCAGTTCCTGACGTGAGTTGAAAATTGTCTCCACCCTGCAATCTGCATGAATGATACGAGTTTGAACTCGCCTGACTGAGACCTTTCAAGCGATACCTCAACTACCTTCCTGTCCCCAGTAGTTTCTGAGTTACAAATTGCCCATTATCTGCGGACCCGCCTCTGCGATTTGTATGATCTATACGGATTTGAATTCGCCTCGCTGAGATCTTTTCAAATAGAGCACAACAACCTTCCTTGTACTAGCAGTTCATGAGCTGAAAGTTGTTGACAGACAGACAAAGCGGTTGTTATACTTTATACAACTCTTGCTGCTGAATCCTAAATGCAAAGCGTCACATACTGTCATTGACTTTCTGACTGTCTTCAATTAAAATTCAAAGAATTGCTAGAACGTTGACTTTGCATTCAGAAGGTTATGGGATCGACCCCACCAGCCGAACGTCTTGTTGAGCTCTTACCACAGACTTCATTCACTCACAGCAGACTAATAGTATGATGCTACTTACAACGACAATTCAAATTATACAATACGGTGGAAGGAAACAAAATATTATATCTGTGTGATCGTTTTCTAATAGCGAAAAAAAAGTTGAATTTGGTCTTTTTTGAATAAGCCTGATAAAGCTTTTTTGTTTACGAAAAATATTTCTTTTTTAGGTGACGCAAGAGCTTTGAAATTTTCATTATTGTCAATTTTGTGTTATTGTTACATGTATAAACTTGTTAGTGTTACTTTCTCAACGTGAAACTACGCTTTGGGTTTACATTAAAACAGTGTAAGCATTAACAATTACCCCTGTTACCCCTACTTTGACAGAGGACTCGCGCGCATGCGATACGTGAACGAGTAACAGGGATGACAGTTGGAGAGTTAACTGTTAATGTTTACAAGTTTTAAATGTAAACCCACAGCGTAGTTACACGTTGAGAAACTAACACTAACAAATTTATACATGTAACAATAACACAACATTTACAATAACGAAAATTTCTAAGCTCTTCCGCCACCTCAAGGATGTATTTTTAGAAAGTCTTTGCAGACTTATTCAGGAAGATTACATTCACCTTATTTTCACTGTTAAAAAACAATTAAACAACTTTGGTTTTTCTTTCGTTTCACCCTACCATTCAAATAGCAAGCGCAATTAAATCTTAGGCCTATCTAGTAATGTAATACATGCATGATTTGCATATGAAAGTACCACTTGAGGTGGAGGCTGAAGGTATAGATGGTTCTTTTGACGTGACTCTCAAAAGTTCTTCTCCAGCTTTGTTAGAAATATGTCTCAAAGAGAGGCGACTATGTAGAATGATCAAATAACAAATAAAGGGAGTAATAGTAAATAACATTAATGTAATGAAATTTACATGTAATCCTTATAAATATATTTTCAACTGATCAAAATGAAGCCAGCACTGAATATAGACAAGTGGAATAGATCAAAAGATATATTATCGGTAACTGAGGAACTATATGAACATAACTTAAAATGAATCTGGCTAGAATGCATTAAGAAATTGTGTAAATATAGTTTACATAAGAAATTAACACAGAAAAATTGACAGCGGTCATGACCGGAATACGAATCTGTAAGTTAACGGTTGGGTATGTAGTCCATTACACTTCGAGTTCCGGTCGCGGGGGTCTGTCAATTTTTTTCTGTGTTAATTTCACACTTACCATACGCAAGGTAATTTGTAAAAAATAATAATAATAACATAGTTTACATACATTTCTCTTATCCTCTTCCCCTCTCCCATTGTCAGATAAAATCAGCAAAGCTTGAACTCCAAGAAAATGAGGATGTATTTGGCAATTTTGTTGGTCAGTGTATACTAATTATTAAATGACAGATTTCGAATTCAATTAAAAAGGAAGCAGCTTACGAAAAGTGAGCTTGAAGGAGAAAACAAAATTGCCAAATACATCCTTAGTTTCTACTACCCCCCCCCCCCTTTAGTGCTTAAATAATACTTTAACAATCCCCAAGCGTTACAAGAAATTTTGATGCAGCTAGTAGTTGCTTAATAGTTTGTCTGAATTTCTCCGGGAAAGTTCCTGAAATTTCCTAGCAGTGCAGTTTGCACAAAATTTCTTTAATGAAAACAAATGGTGGGTGATGATGCCGGAGGTCGATTTCTAACAAAATGGATACACTGTAAAAGTATTTCAGTAAGGTTACAGACCAACATGGAAATTTCTAGCAACCTTACTGACGGATGTCCAATTCTAAGAACATAATGGACCCTTCCTAATTTCTCTACTTTTATTTAAATTATTTAGACTAGAATTTAACCATACTTATTCTCGATATGTTTGATCTTTCAATCACATTCTTGAAGAACTGTCGAATTTTTATTATTGAATAATAGTCTAAATATCGGGGGGCTGTAGAGAAAGTTTCCGGAAAATATGAACAAGATTGAAAAAGAGATTAACCTGTCGTCAACATCACTGCACCTACTCATCTACATACTGCCCACTGACCCTGATGACGTTTTCCCAAAGCCACTGGAAGTTGTAGACACTTTAGCGGTAGAACGCAAGTGGAAGTGAAGCGAAATCATCCTCCAGGCGTTGGGGCAAGTTCCGGTTAATATGACGGGTGTAGTTTCCGTTGTGTTCTTAAGATATTTTGGAACAGCTGACCATTGTCTTCGTGAAGATTTATAGATACATATTTTCATATTTTACAGGGATTCCCGAAAGTACGGAGTGGAGAGGTGTTAATCTCAGTTGCTAAAGTTTTAACTGTCCTGTCCTTTAACAACTGGTTTAGTGGCCACATTATCAAAACTGAAAGAACGACCAAATCTGCACGAATCTGACTTTCACTGACGAATTTTCTGCACTTCTCATTTGCAGTGCTTCGTCCAATCAGTCACCAAAAGTTACCCGTATTTTTCAAACACTTCCTTCATGGCGCTGGCAACCATGAAGTCAATCTAGCTGTTTCGTCAGTGACCGAGCCGACGCTCGTCTATTTACCACGCCCTCTGTCAAACACTTAGGCGGTAAAGAGTAGGACAAAGGTTCTAGTTCCTCAAAAGAGTTTCCTGTGTTTCTCCTGCGCGTGCGCAAATCACAGGAGAGTTGGTTCTAGCATTCCACATAAGTTCGGCGAGACAATTCCTCGGATTTCAGGGTTGCCACTCATGTACAAAACTAAATGATCTAAAAGGTAGCAATCTTGACTTGTTCCTACGACAACGTTCATTATTAACAATATATATGTATATATATATATAATTTTAATTGTGGCAAGTTCCTTCTAAAATCTTTCGTTGATCTAGCGCAGCGTCTCTGTTGAGTACTGTTTTACGTTTCTTTCGCAGAAAAGAGGAAAAAATCCATAAAGTTACATTACTTTTTGAACACCATGTATTATCTATAAATTGAGACAATACTTTCTGCAATTACAATTTCAGTTTTCTTGTTAATGCAGTAAGTCTCACTTAAGTTAGATATACGGTTGAAGAAACTTGTAAGCGAAACGTCGTGTATTAAAAGCAATCATATTATATAATATGAGAACGTTAAAATTATTTTTGAATAAAGTTATTACACAAAGAAATAAACATTTGTAGTATTTTAATATTTTTTTTCGGGGGGGGGGGGGAATAAGTTATGAACCTCATCCTAAAATCCAACGTCTTTAGCTTTATAAAGTAGAACAGCAGCGACTACTGATTAACAGAAAGAAGTCAACCTTTCAACCTTACCTTCTTTATCATCTTACACCTTCTTATTTCCTCTCTATTCTTATATTTCATTTCATTTTCTTTTTGTTTTTATTTCTTTTTCGTCTGTTTGTTTCTATTTGATTTCGTGATTAGCTCAAACGACTTAAGAGTTCTTCTCTCATTTATATTATTAATTACTCGCGAGGGTAAAGTATTAAACCACACCCCCGTTTTGCCTGTTACTCATTTGAAAAGAGAAAGATGAAATCAAATATCCCAAAGGCTTTTGCCTTTTGTGTACATTAAAAGAACTGCTTGGGAAGAAGTCTTATTATTGTTTTGTTTTTCTTTTGTTAAAATCTTTTTCTTCATTTCCTTCTAATAATTTCTTATTATTATTTCCGAACACTCCCTTCTGTAATATGTCTAATAATCTCCAACACCCAAAAAGCTAACACCTCATCAGTTGGTTATCGAATTGAAAAAAAAAAGAAAAGAAAAAGAAATAATAATAATAAAAAAAACTATTCTGGACAAAGAAATGGTGATGAAGAATAAATGAAAGAAAAAAACAAACAAACAAAAGAAAAAGTATATAAATTACAATGCAAACAGCCTAAAGAACAAAGAATATAATGTTTGTAAAGCCGAAAACAAAAGTGTGTTCTTTTTTACCCTAATGCTTCGATAAGATCAAGAAATCAGGGTTGCCAGATACATACATTTTCTCCTAAACAGAAAAAAATATTTTTTCGTGTATTATTTGGAACTTTTTAGCCCCTTCTGATCGAAATAGCCCCGGGATACACTATTTGTGTCTTTTCTCTTGCATTTACGTTGTTTCTATAAGAAATAAAAATTGAACATATATCATAAAACATCGATTTTTTTTTTCATAAAAGGAAACTCATCTTCATCGCTGTTAGACACATTCATCGTCTTGAAGGCCGTCATTATGAGCTTGAATCCAAAGTGGAAATCCTTGATGTCCTCACACTGAGATCAGAGCTGAAACAGTAGGTGACCCGGTCCGAAACTCGACCCGATTAACTCGATTTGGATTTGAATTTTATTTATGGGCTTTTGGCATCTTTGGCTTAGGCCGCCATTTGATCCGGTCTTAAATCGAATAAATCGGTAAAGTACTCATTTCAGGTCTGCTTCAGACACCTTGCTCTCAGTAACGTGACTGCAAGGTACAACTGCCATTTCGAGGACCAAGTTCGCTCCACCATAAGGAAAGTGGAAGACGACAGTGGATACCTTCATTCAGGCTGGTCAGCCACAAGAAAGAAGCAATTGGGGGAAAATTGGAGGAGGGGTGGGGGGGGGGGGGGGGGGGGATGCCATAGTAGCAAGTAAACAACGGTGTGGATTCAAATTTATGTGCGGACCGTCCATTTGGGAACATCTAAGAAAATATGACTGACCTCTTCCAGCCATGTACCGGATTGACTCACATGTTGGACTGTGAATATGTGTAACTCTGAAGATTACGCGAAATATAATTTATGTAATAATACATAACATTTAAAGTATATTAATAATAAATTATCTTAATTCATTTGATATGATAGGCAATGAGCGTTCATGGACTGAAGTTCAAACATACAGACAAATTGTGCAATTAATTTTCAATTCTTCACATGCTGTGATACAGTTGATCAACCTTTTTTATATTGTTGTTATCCACAGCATTTACCTGTTTCTTCCTTTCATGAGGATAATACAGTATCTTCTTTTAGTAAGGTTTATTTATAAATAAATAAATAAGGTCCGGACCTACGTCTTTCCGGAGTGGCCAATATTTAAGGCAAAAGTGAGTTGTATGTGAAGTCTCCTACATTGATATTGAGGCCACAATACTTAGTTTTCGTTGGTTTCTCCACACGAGTGAATTACTTCCAGAGTATGTGGCTATATGTCGTACTGGGCTCGTTGTTTAAATGGTCAACACGTTCGCAGAGGTCCAACTTTCTTTAAGAAAGCGATGGTAAGTTAGGGTAAGGTTATGTGCCCTGTGCCCATTTACAAGTTGAACACCTATGGAATACTGATTCTGAATAATCACAATGCTGTAATTTTTGGAACGTAAAAAGGTTTGTTCGTACGGGCTGCAGTAGCGTGCGAGCACTTTCTGACACCTGTTGATGAGTAAGTCTAGTTGAGTGCAGACAATTGACAGTAGTTTTGCGTTTTTAGAGTATGGATAAGAAAAGAGATGACAGGTAGCGCCACGTGCTAGAAGAAAGCAAACCCAAGAAGAAAACTTACTCCTGCTCGTTCTAGAAAGAACTACACACAGTTACACAAATGTACGCTGTAACCGCGCATCAGTTGACGCAGTTTTATGCTATTTTTCACTAGGATGCAGTGAGTGCTGTCCACTCGAACAAACAAAAAATTTCCTATAATTCTTTTTCATTTCGTCAGTCTGAATGTGGATTTGTTTAAATACTCACGGTCACGAGTACATTATTGAGTGAAACGGAGTAAGAATTGTTTATCTAATTTTTTCTTCTTGCAACTGGCAACCTTGTCAATATAGATAAAGAAAAATCAAAAAGAAATTAAACACTGGGAGGAAGAGATACTCGAAAGAGATGTAATTAAAGAATGTCTCTGAAGGCAGAGGTGATCGATTCATCACTAAATGAGGTTTCGTCGAGTTTCTTTTTATTTTCTTCAGTTTAATTGTTTGGCAGTGACAACGGCGAGTATTGACTTCGCAATGAAAGAAAAAGAAGACAATGGACAAATCTTAATTTTATATATTCATTTGTATTACAAACTCAGTTGCTATTTTTATGGACAGAAAGCACTGCGTATTTGTCTCACAACAGTACTAGTAGTGTTATTATATTAGCCGAACGGAATTATATTGTCACAAACTGTATGAAGCCCAAAGGACTTAATATTTTTTGTTTTCTTTCTCTAATTGCATGATCTTAAACTTTTAAGAGAGAGATTCACTCCGTAAAGTAATTGAATAGATATTATTTGCATTATATCTTTTTTTTAATTGTTTTATAATATTAACGCTTTTTTTGTGTTTTAAAAGAGTTTTCTAACACTTCAAATGGGTGAAGATTTGATTACTTTTATGTACAGGTTAAGAATAAAAAAATCGGCAACCTCGGAATCTGAAGACTGCCGGATTTTCAATTTTTTTTAGGTATATACGAGGAGGTATCAAAAAGTTTGCGCAATCACCTAGAAGAAATCCAGTCTGGAGAACTGTGACACCATGATGAAATTAATCCTTCCCTACGTCATGTCTAGTGACACATTTTTGCTGGACACTTCATTTCTGGGAAGAGAAAGAAGTCACTTGTGCTAAGTTAGGTGAATATGGGGTGGGTGGGGCAATATCCTAATTCCACTGCCGTCATCATGGATGCATTGGTGGAATGAGCTGGTGCATTGTCTGCCAAAAGCAGCATCCCTTTTGTGACCAATCCACAACGTTTCTTCTTCAGTTCCTTTCGTAACTTAGTCAGGAGATGGGAATAATATATACTAGTAATAGTTTGACCCTGTGGTAAGTAATCTGTCATGATGACCCCTCTACAATTCCAGAAAATTGACAGCATCACCTTGGCAGCATACTTCTGCACTCTTTCCCTTTTAGGTATGGGGCAGGAGAGATTTTCCATTGTTTCTGGGTCATAAAGATAAACCCAACTTTCATCAGTTGGCACTAGTCTGCCGAAAAAGTCCTCTTCATCCACCTTACAGCGACGCAACTTTTCTCTTGCAGCGTCCTAGCGATTTCTCTTCTGGAAAGGTGTGAGCAGTCGTTGCACCCACCGTGCTAACACTTTCTGAAGATGCAACTGGCTGTGAATAATATTCCAGCCAGACCCGTAACTAATACCTATTCCATACATAACAACATAACACTTTCAATGGTTATCCTCCTGTCTTCCAGTATGATCTTCTCAACTTTCTCCGTCAAGGTCTTCCAGATCTAGGAAGAGCTGCTCTAACGATTCCAGATTATGCGTGATTAACATACAAGGACTTAACTATAAAATGCATATCCGAGGGGGTTCGTAGTTCATCACCTTTTAGGCGATTGCACGATCGTTTTGCTACCTCCTCGTATATGCTGAATATGCTGGGTATTTTGGTATCAAAGAATCGCCGAATCACCGATGAAAGTTGAATGAGCGAAAAGTCTGTGAATTTCTGTTGAACGCGTATTTCGGATTTTGACAGGAGAATTGTGCATGGAAAAATTGACTACAAGGTAAGTGAAGGGTGACAGTAATGAATGCTAATAGTTGATCTATGTTAACTGGTTGATATACAGAAGTCACGGTGATATTGTCTTTATTAGCTGTTTCCGGAGTTCGAATTGGTACAGTAAATTCGGGTTTTGTAGGTTCTGGAGCTGGACGTGCTTTACATTTATAGCTGAAAGTTGGGTGCGCTTCGCTACAGGTGGCGCATTTTGGAGGATTCTGCATGTTTGTGCAGGATCTGGTAGGGTGCGGGCCCGAGCAATATCCGCATTTGTTTTCGTTAGTGCAGTTTGCTGTATGGTGAACGTTATATCGTTGACAACGCTCGCAACGGATCGGTAGTGGAAGTGGAGAGTGAGATGGTTCGACTCGGTATCTGCGTTTGTATATGTATGCACCATGATGAAGTATATCGTATATCGTCTATTGTTTCTTGATTAGTTATTAGAACACGAACCATGTATGTTGGTCCCCCAGTTTTGTTTTTAATCCGCAAGCATTTATGTATGGAGTGTCCTTCTTCTTTCAACTCGGTTTCTATTTCGTTGTCCGGAACGATGGGGTTTATGCCTCGAATCACTACAGAGAGTATTGGTGTTTTGCGAGGTGGTGGTGGCTGTCGTGTTTGTTTCTGTTCTAAACGACTCATAGTAGCAGTTTTTCCGAATATCTCGAAACTATGCTTATTTCGAATTTTGGAGGCAAGATTGGCGTCGGTTGTATGAATTATCATTCCATTTCTTGTCGGGATGATTCTAACGATGATGTTCCGTGACAAGTATTTGGTGAGTTGCTGAAGTAGTAGTTTCGGATTTACTGTCATAATTGGTTAAGATGAAAGAAAATGGTTTCGTGAGATCCGGAAATTCATTTCGGTCTTCTATATCCATATGATGTTCGATGTCCGATTCTGATCCACTGATAGTATGAGTTTCCTTCAAAGGAGGCGATTGTCGGCCTGAACTGTTGGTGGGAGGAGATCGTGATCGCGAACGAGTTGCTGTTTCCATTTTCTGTTGTTTCCTGCTGACTAGCGTGGAGTATGGTGGTGGTCCTGGAACTGTTTGTGGCAAGTGATGCCCTTGAAGATGTTGTTGAGGATCTGACATGTTAGTGCCGGAGAAAGTGATAAGTCCTGTTACTAAGATAATGAGGGCCGTAGCCCCACACATATATAAATGTAACCAGGTGTAACAATTAATCTATCCTGTCTCTGAACAATGACTGCAATCTCTATCTAACTTCAGCCCTCCGGCACTGAGAAGTGTCGTCAATCCCAGTGTAGCCGTAGGTGTACTTTTCTCTCCTATGCGTGTGCTACACAGGGTCCTCGAATGTACATGAACAGTCTACAGCTAGGCTAGGTTAAGTTATGATGTCTTGAAACCCAACATGGTTTCTTATGTAGCTATGACATACATTCCATTGTGACAAAATCAATTTAAGATCAACATAATAATAAGATATTACATATAATGTGCTTCAAACACGTCTTTTAATACGATATACTTATGTGCCGTTCTTTCATTATAAATTAATAATCAACCATATGTATTTTTATATCCCCACGTCGTTGGATTCCACATCAAAAAGTAGTGACATATATTGGCAGAACTACGTCAATGCATTTAACATTAGCACAACTTAAAATAACGTTTGTACATTGTTTCTCTTACATGATTTACGTCAATAACTTGCTTAATATAAATAAATTAATTAGTATGTTTTAACACAAAGCAATCTAAATGCATAATCATTACTAAATTAATGATGAGGTAGGTCATAGCAAGGTTTGGCAGCGTCGCATCTAAAAACTGTGCGCAATTTCATACTTCTCTGACCTGTTGTTCATCAAGTAGAGATTAACATAGATATTTAAGGGGGGGGGATAATCTGTGCGCTATCGTGTTGCACCGGTAATCAAGGGTTACCGGATTCGACACCCGATATTCAAACTCAGTCCTCCACTCTAGTCCTCTGGAGTCCCTACCTTCATTCATTTGGAGGGTGAGCGGAAGACGTGAGCGAATTTTGTCCTTTAGGTGAAGTGGGCGGAGATTGAGGGTCAAACCAGAGCTGCAGTGTGACAGCGAGTGGAAGTGTTAGCGAATTCCATGCTGGCGGTGAGGGTGGTGAAGGTTGTGGATCGGAGGGTCAGGATGAGTGGAGGACTGGAGGTTGGAACTGAAGTCTATACTGAAGGGAGAGGTGAAGTCAGGCCAAAATGAACATCTATGGTGAGGACATACGTGGTTCGGATTCTGTTTCAAACTGAGGTTCCGTTCTTGGGCTGTTATCTTGTCCTATGAACACAATGGCAAACCGTCTTCGATTCAGCTTGCCAAAGAATTCTCGAGTCATACACTTGCTTCTAGACAGAACACCTATCATCAGTTTTTATGCGTTATCTTTGAAATCTGAAAAAAGAAGCGTGGCTATTGCCATGCGCTTATTACATCAATCAGTGTCTCGAAATGATAGTGTTTCACCGAAACTAATCAAGTTCACTGTTATTTTTCATGTAACAATACAAAAAAGTCAACAAAGCGACACTAATAAGGAAATATGCGAAAAGAACCCATCTTTAACTTTTCTTCCCGTAAGAGGCGAAACGAATAACAGGGCGCAACAAGTGCATACATAACGAAATGAAAATTCTCAGCTTGTTAAACATACTTAGACATCCTTTTATTTCTAATTTTCTTCTAAAAAAAATAACCTACAAATTTTTTCTTTAATATACCATTAACACGCCATTCAAAAGTTCATTAACAGGATAAAAGCCTCAATTATTGTCGCTAATTGGCTGTCTTTTTCACTTAACTCCCACATTTAATCTTCTGCAGTGGCATTAAACACTATAATTTCTATATTTTTATACGATCATTGTTATAATAAAACCTTAACATATACATAGAGCAAACTCCACCTATTTCCAGGATCATTCAGACTACTACTTTTTTTGAAAATTAAAAGTTGGAAGTATTTCCCGTTAAAGGAAAAGAAAACATGCCAAAATAACCTTATGTGAACGTTGCTTTTGTATGTAAAACTGACAGTTTTGACACATGGTGTCTTTAGTAGCGGTCGTGTACCACAAGGCAGAATTGTAGTGATGTTTTTTTTTCTCTTTAAAATAGCGGGGGGTGGGATGTAATGTATTTAATTACTCCATGTCTTAATTAAAAGCAGGCCACCGGAAGAAAGCACGATTTTTTTTTCTTTTAATGTGTATGTATGTGACTCAGGGTTCATTTTTAGCAAACGAAAATAATTACGGAAATGTTCACTATATTTTTTCATATTTTCTTTTTAACAAATAGAGGTTTTCAAGAGTGCAACACATACGAATCAGAAGAAGAGGTTTTATAAATGTTACACAACCATTACTTTATTTATGAATGAAATAGAGGGTTTTGGCAAAATTAGATTGCTCTTCTCTTTGTAAAAAAATATTCTAATTGTGATTTACCTTGTTTATCAATTCGATTATTTGTTTTAGTTATTGATTTCCCAGCTGTGTAAATTCTACCAGTAAGGAAAAAAAGACAGGAGTAAAATCAATCATTTCTTGTTTATATACAGTAATATCACGGAACCTCCACCCTTCTCCAAGACATGTAGCATAAAATTCTTCGGTTGAGTAAACTGTATTTAACAGTGTCGTCAGTTATTTGTGCAATACGAGTTGATATATCAACCATTTTATTTGTTCTACAAAAATATTTAGAGTCTGAATCAGATCCCTGCGTTTGAGCCTGATCCTCGGCCCGGCCCGATTCAACATCTACACTTTTCGGCTCCACCCAAGACCGACCGAAAAAAAATTAGTGATTTGGTTCTTCACCCACTTTTCTGCCGTATCAGGTCAGGGCGGCCCACTTTTCCGTCTGGTTCGTATCGAGCCGGAAAGTGTGGATGTAGAATCGGACCGGGCCGGGTCGGACAGATATTAGTCCCAAGTACAGGGCTCTGGTATGAATGTAGACAAAAGGAAAAAAAAACTTACACGGACTTCTTGGTATTCTAAAAAACAATAGTGTTGGCTTCGGATCTGCTACAAGTATAACTTCTGGGTTGTATGCAATTTTGATATGAACATTTAACCGATGGCATTCGTCGTTCTAATTTCGAATGTCTCTTTATCCCAACATTAAGAAGAAGAAGCAATGGCTAAGTCCTAATAAAAGCTGGTGTCTATACACAGACGATAATGTAATGCATCTAGTCTAGTGGGATTAAGTATGTGTCGTGTAGTATGAATTGCTGGAATGTATCCGCTGTTGCTAAGATTTATTGACAACTCAGACGCCTTGCAGCCGCTATTCAAGAAAACGGAACAGGAAGACTGCATCAAGTAAAGTTATATCATGATAATGCCCGCCTACATTCCGCTAACATGAAAATTGTAGTTATATCTAAGACCTCGGTTGGAAGGAAATTCCACATCCCACTTATTCCACTGATCTTCTTCCCTCAGATGCCCATATTTTCTGTTGTGTATCCAACAATTATTGAGGATACTCATTTGATAACGAAACTGGGGGCACGACGACTTCTTCGACTGCAAACGACCAGATTTCTTTAGACGCGGAATTGAATGACTGCCCCCAAGGTTGGTAAACATTCATATCGTGTGTTGAAGTGTATCATCGAAAGTATAGATTGGAATAATAAAATTAATTACGAAAATTATATTACCTTTTGCTTAATTTCATGTGCCTAATGTGTGTTTGTGTGTGTGTGTGTGTTCCTGTAAACATACACTTAATGGTACCAAGATACGTTTGAACACCTCTCTTGATGGGACTGGAAAATTAATGGTACAAGTTTTGGTACCAACAATGAAATGGCTTTTCACGATGTGTGTGTATATGAGAGACGGGACCCATGAGCAGGGAAACCAATTTTGTTACGGTTTTCTCTATCAGTATTGAGAGATGGCTTCCTAGTTATAATGAAACACGTTTGTTTCAGGGATATTTCAATGTGCAAACTTAACTTGTGTGAGATTTAGGGAGAGAATGTTTAGTTTCTCATTCAAGTGTTCACTGTCTGGAAAACGGCCCTCCACACCAGCACTAAATCCGTGTTAATTTTGGTGACCTGGACTGACCCAGACATAGCGGACCTGCTCAGAACATGACCCGAATGACTTGATTATATCGATTTGATCCGATGATCAGAACTAACTCGCTGTCCAACTTCTCCCCGCTTTCCATACAGAAACAGATAAAAATGTAGCTGTTGCTTCAATCACTGCTGTTTGTGTTGTGTGTCCCTAAATGATCACTCTGTGAACCGGCGATCCGATAATCTTGAACTTAACTAGATCTTGATCCGATTTGATCTGCTCCTTTCCATGTGTCTTGAATCAATAAATGTTGTTATTTGTGAGATTGCTTGAGAAGTGAGTTCGAGCATCTTAAACTATACGTAGTGATCTATGTAATGTATAGAGGAAAAGCACCAAAAGTGGGCCCCCATTTTGTTTTTGCCTCATATCCTAGAAACTATCAAGACAAAATGAATATCATTAGGGGTGGGAGTAACATGACATATAGCCTCTGTGCATGTCTCCTCCCATAGACAGCATTTTTCACATTAAAAAAAAAAAAACGTTCCAAAAGTGGGCCCCATTAAATTTCGTACAATACAGAAAGTACAAAATAATATTGTAGTGATATACACTGAAGAACAGAGACATAGAAGACTTAGAAATAAACTAAAATCTTTTATGAATGTTAAACACACTTTAATCAAAAGAAATTTGAAAACTCAAAGGTAATTATCGAATATGTGAGATAAAATATTTGCACAAACTGACGCACTGTTGAATGCAAGAAAAAGTTTCAAATAAAAAAAATCGAAAACAGTTCAGAACCAAACTTGAAATAGAGTCATGTTACTGACAGAAATCACAAATCCAAACGTCGTTGTCAGCCCCAGCACATTCTACATGGGCCCACGACGAACACATGAGACACTGGACTCAAAATTCACTTCGTCGACCGAGTTTCGTTGCAGTAGCCATGAGTGGATTTCCATATTTTTTCCTTAGCTAATCTCTGAAGAGTTGATCTGGGAACTTTATATGTCTTACTTGACTTTTTCAAGCCCATCCTTTTCTTCCGTATAGCATCCATGGCTTTGGCCATGTTGCCTTGATTCCATGATCTAAGATTCTTTCTTGTTTTCCCCATAAGTATCCCATCGGAACCTGTAACAGTCACAATTCCATGATACGCATTTGGGAGAAAACATTCTGTGCTTGTTACAATATAACAGAAGGGGGCCCACTTTAGGGCCGCACGTGTGTATTTTTACAAGTCCTTCAATTACTCACTCATATTCTTCAGCTACTTACCAATTACGTGTTAAGGTACGCCACTTACTTCGAATTACATACGTAAAGAGTTGTACACTTACCTATCAATTTCGCACAGTACACAAACAATGGAACACGGGAGTCGAAAAACTTTCATCACCACAAACATCACTCACGAGCTGACTGGCGCGTGATGCATGCATTAATCTACAAAAACGCTACAGCTCCATGTGGGAATAACGTAAACTATCACTCTCACGTATTGCCATCCCGCTACACCTACATCCAACGCAGGAATACAGTGGGCTCGCTTTAGGGACCGGGGCCCGAGTTTGGTGCTCTTCCTCTACCTAAATATGATTCACTATATGATGGGGATTAAGCCAGAGACAACTAGCCCACATTGTCAATAATGATACGATTATCAATTCACTGCTGGATGAAGGCTTCCCCCTTTTCATTCCACATATCTCGGTCTGCTGCTTATCCTCACCCATGAAGCTCCTGAAAAACGCTTGATTTCATCTACCCATCTTGCATTCGGACGTCGTCTCGGTCGCTTCTCTTCTCTATGAATCCACTGTAGTACATTTGTCATCCACCTTCCATCTGTTCGTCTAGTTATGTGACCGGCCCATCTCCACTTCATCTTCGCAGTCTTGATTATATCTTCTACCTTTGTTTGTGCGCGAATCCATTCATTAGTCTTCCTGTCCCTCCTGGTTATTCCTAGCATGTATCTCTCCATTGCTCTTTGTGTGACTCTCAATCTTTGAGTCGTTTGCGCATTCAATGTCCAAGTTTCGCAGCCGTACATCATCACAGGTAAGACACATTGATCGTATAAACTTTACGCTTCAGACACATTGGTAATTTGCATTTGGAAATAAAATGTAGTCTTCCAAACGAACTCCACGCCATTTTGCATCTTCTATTTATTTCATCAATCAACTTAGCATTCGATGTTTTGAGTTGGCCTAGGTAAACATACTCATCAACTATGACTCTCCGTTAATCTTGACTTCCTTATTTGCAGCATGTTGATTGTACATTACTTTTGTTTTACTTAAATTTATTTTAAGGCCTATTTTCGAACTCTCGTTACTCCGTTCTTCCATTCTGGTTTGTAGTTCTTCTGCACTTGAAGCAAACAGGACTATATCATCAGCGAACCGTAGATGACGAAGATATTCGCCATTAATTTTAATTCCAACTTCATCCCAGTTTAAATTTTGGAACACTCTCTCCAGGACCACACAAAACAGTTTTCGAGAAATTATACAGGGGTTGGACAAAAAAATCTAAAAACACGTCATACAGGACACGTAAGTGTGGCCCGCCACTGTACACCACGTGTTGCGGTTACCGATCGTGTTTTGTTTTCAATGTGTCATGTGGACCTTCCTCTTCCGTCAGCAGTACCCAGTTCACCTGTGAGTGCCGTGGTGTGCAAGTGGTGCGTTAAAATGGGCGACCTGACAGACTTCCAAAGAGGCATGATCGTTGGTGCCCGTCTGGTTGGAGCTTCAGTGACAACAGTGGCGACCATTGTGGGGGTATCGACAGGCACTGTGTCCAATGTCACGGAGGCATACACAATGCATGGGCAAACAACGTCTGCAAAGCACAACAGTG
>JAGDQP010025178.1:12672-27159 GCA_022664845.1 Lepisma saccharinum | reverse complement strand
GTCACTGCGGCCATACGACGTCACTACCAGCTTGTGTCCGGGCGTTTCTTAGACCTCCTACAAGTGTACTTTTGTCTTTAAAAAATTCCCGCTTGTAGCCAGTCATGAATTATTTTCACATTATTTGGTTCATATCTACTGCACTAAAGAGCTCTCTCACCGAGCCGCCGTAGCTTAGTAGTAGAGCGTTGGCGTAGGATTCGGGAGGTCGTGGGTTCGATCCCAGCGATCAACCATCCTGACAGGTTTTTCCTCAGTCACACCAGTCAAATGCCGGGCTGGAACCAACAAAGGCCCTGGCCGACACTATTTTCCCCCTCCACTATCACGGCCTGAACCTTAGATGCCTAAAGGTACAGTACCTGATTAGAGCGGACCGCAGTGGATCAATGGATAGAGCGCTCACCTCTGCCGCTTGCATTCGTCGTTCAAACCCTCCTCGTGCCATGTGGGCTTTGTGCTGAACAAACACCGTGTGCGTTGGTTTTTACGGTGTTCTTCTGTTTCCTCAAACTTTCTTCATTCCACCAATCATCCCATCATCATCAATCTAGTCTGAGCCTGAGTTTTCTAAAGGCTTTAAAAATTAAATTCAAAGTACCTGATTACAGTACAATAATTTATCAAGGTGCGTGCTCTAATACTAATAATCGAATTTTTATTTCTGTCAATCGTTCTTCGTTATTTGAGATCGCCAACATTTCATTGCTTATCTCTCGTGTAAATATACACTATATTATTACACTGGTAAGGTTAAAAATTGACATTTGGACCCATTTGCTGCCGACCGGGTGGTTGTCAATTTTTCTGTATTAACTTCAATGTTTACCTACCTAACACAAGGTTTTTGTGAAAATAGAAATTACATCTAATACTTCGAACTGCACAGTTGCATAACAAATTCCTCAGTAAAAATCTTCAAATGTATGGGTTGCCTTGACTTCGTAACCAGTTACTGGGGCTGAAAGAGTGTGAAGGGTAGTCTATATACACAGAGAATTGACGTACCGCGGTGGTGTAATGGACATCATTACCCAGTCGGCAACTTGGAGATCCGGGTTCGAGTCGCGGCGGTTGTCAATTTTTCTGTATTAATTTCAGTGTTTACCTAACACAAGGTTCTTGTGAAGAAAGGAATTACAACCATAAATATAGATAATTACGCCTAAAATTATATATATATATATATGAGCTCCTGCGTAGCCTAGTCGGTAGCGCGCTCGACTTCAGTGCGAGCGGTCCCGGGTTCGATTCCCGGTGGGGGCTCAAAAAATTTTCGGTGTTGACCCAGCATCGTGAGGACAATTGGGGAGCTGCTGTGAATAAAATACAGTGGCGATCACAGTGAGAGCTTCGGCTCTCCTCTCCCAACCCGTCTGGTCAGCGTGGGAGCAGTAGACCAACTCCTCCCTTCGGGGAGAGGCCTCATCCACTAGTGGATTGAATATGGCTGTGATTTATTATTTATTATTATATATATATATATATAACCGAGTAAAGTCCCTTCCCCTTTCTCTCCAAACTATCCTGTTGAACTGTACATTTCCTTCCTTTCCAAACAGATTGCTCACTCTAATTTCACTGACACGTTCCGAACGCACCACAACCTCACCACTGAAGAAAGAAGAACTATCTCAACTTCGTTCTGTTCCAACAATCAATATCCGCCAAGGTTGCCAAGGAATCCACCACGGTAGTTATGAATTACTCGGACTATCAATCCCAAGCCCTCAAACAACTCTCCGATCCTACATTTTACATCTCCCACGAAAGGAACCCCACCCAATCCTTCCTCAAAAAGATCCGCACCTGCCTCCAAGCGCATGGACACCATGAGAGGCTGTCGTGTTCCACTGTCCCCACACTCTGTCTTGACAATCCCAGAACTTCTAAATTTTATCTCATAGTAGAATATGACGTCTATGGTAGAGCTACGTAGCGGATGGATTCAAAATCACGTGCTCTGAAGAAAACCCCATTAGTTTTAGCGCAGCCAGAAATGGGGAAGCGTGCTAAGTCTATCTATTATGAGGTCTATGCTATTAACTTTTCATTGCGTTTCCTATACTGTATCCCACTTTCTCCGACTGGGGTTCCTATACTGAATTCCAGTTTCCTGACTGCGTTTCCTTGACTGACTTCCAGTTTTTATTATCATTAGTATTATTTATTGTACCCAGCTCAATTTTCAACACAAAGTACTATGACATGCGTCATAGTCACGATTTTTTTTAAAAAAAATCTATTCGACTTGTTTTATAAACTTGAACATTATTATTTTTTGGCGAAATTCCCTGTTTTTGATGTATGCATTCAGCTGTGGGGTTCTTCATCTTTACTTTACTTTACTTTATTTCTTTGTCTTGTAGATCATATTGTGTACAAATGAGTACAATTATGATATAAGACACGTCAGAAGATACATTGATATTTACAGAAATCACAAAATATAATTATTTAAAGCTCCATATACAGTAGAGCTATACATAGAAAATTCTGTAATACATATTAAGTCCTAAACACAATTATAATTATATAATGGCAACCGTAAAAAGAACGAAAAAAGTACACATCAAATTATATATAGTAATGGAAAATACAAAACTTCATATACAGTAGACTATACATAGAAATTTACATATTACATATTGAGCCCGAAATAAAATTATAATTATACAGTACCAACCATAAAAAAGAACAAATAAAAGTACACATCTGATTATATATAACAGCGTACATAACCTCTCATTTACACATTACATGCTGATCACTTTCCAAGTATTCATCAATTGAGTAGAAAGAGTATTTTATGAGCATTCTTTTTACTGTTTTTTTAAACTCTTCGATTTTTATTACATTTCTTATCTGTAAGGGAAGCTTATTGTATAGCTTTATAGCTAGATTGACCGGGCTATTTTTTTTAAATGTTTAGCCTATGTCTATTAACAAATATTTTCGTTTTATTTCGCGTATTATGTTCATGGATATCTGTGTACTTGATTAGAACATTAATATTTTGAAAAATATATATTACGCTTTCATATATTAAGAGTGAAGGTAACGTCAAAATTTCTAACTGTTTATAAACCTCCCTACATGAATGCTTTTGTGGTAATTGTTAGTTTACGATATGCCACTGTGAAACTCGCAGTACATTTTGTGAGCATGAGACTGCAACCGTTGAACCTGGTCACCGTTGACCTTCGACGTGAATGTCGAAAATTTTATATGAAAAGGAATTCTAATGCAATGAAGGTATTTAAAGAGATATTTAAAGTAATGAGGATCATACTTTGTGAACGTCAGAAGAGGGAGTTTACTGTGAGTAACCTTAATTCTAAGTTATAAAGTGCAGTGTCCCAGGTCTTTTGTTGTTATTGTGTGGTGGCCTGAAGGGTGAAAAGTAAGACTTTTACATAAAGCCAGTGGATTCGATAATTAAATAAAGGAAGTATTTTATGCTTTATTGTCATTGCTCTTTTTGGTACTACAATTTCTACTTACAACTTACAACTTCTTGTCTAAAAGACATGCATTAAAAAAAGGTTCCAGCAACGTTAAAGCTCATCAAATTGTCATGCAGAAGCAGCTTATTTGTTTCACTAAAGGGAAGAAAGTATTCTTGTTTTACCTCCCCCTGCGTCCATAGTAATACGATAACGCAGCAGACAACAATGCCTTGTTTATCGTATGCTTCAATACAGTGAATTAAAAAGGAAAAGAAGAATAGTTGTTTTCTTCAGCTGCAATATTGTGCTTTAAAAAGGTCGGTATTGGGTAAAGGCTATTTTAGTGCAGCAAGGAAAAGAAAAGTTGGTTTTGCTGTTTATCCAGATTCGACGAAATAGTGTGTATTCTGTGAAATGCTCGAAAGTGATTTCTGACAAATATCATTTAATGGAAATTGTCTCGACAATGAAATATAAACCCGTCATTATCATTGGAGTTTAGTCTTTCTAAACACGGTTCATGCAGGCTTTAGATACCGTCGTTTTGTCAAGTATCTCCTATATAAGAGAACTAAGACTTTAATGACTCGCGTCACCTTCTATCAGCTGTGCAGTATCCTATGTACAAGGCCTTACAACGTCGTCAAATAAGAGTATGTAAATTTGCATTCTATCGAATATCTGAACGCTGTAGTTTATCGCGTGTAATGTGTAGTGAATATTACATATTAGTTTGCAGCGTTTTGAGTGTTATTTATTATATTTATATTTATTTACTATTATTTTATTACTAATCAAATGTTTTATGGTGTTTCTAATCGAAACAACAAATAATTATTGTAATTGCAGCAACGTTTTTATTATATGAAATTATTTCTCATTGCGATTGTAAAATTACTCAATAGATGGCAGCAGAGTTACGCAGCTGAAAAGTCAATTGCTCAAGTTCGTTTAAATCTTTAATTTATTTTCCCATTTTAGATGTGAAGTATTTATAATGTTATAGAAATACTGCATTGTGAAGAATTGAGAGGAAAGAAATTTTCTGTAATGTTTTATCTCTTTAATGTCAACGATACAATGTATTTTCAGTATTTAAAATGTAGACTAAGTGGGACGGCGTTTCACCAAATCATAACTTAACCTAGCCTAACTGCGAATCGTTAGTGTGTTACCTAGGACCAAGTATAGCAACATACTCGATAGACCAACACGTATACGTTCACATTAGGACTGACGGCACTCTCACAGTGTCGGAGGGTGGAAATTAGGCTGAGATTAACAGTCATTGCACAGAGACTGATCATCTTAACTGGCAAACAACGCTTAGGACGTCATCAGTTACCACCGACTCACGGTGGTCCCATAGTAAAATCTAGGTGGACAAAATTATGTATGTGAAGACATTGCATCAGATAGTGGTAGTAATGTAATTGAAAGCAAATATGCTGCAAAAGAATCTACCTCCGGCGGCCGCCAATCTTGACTGAAGGTTTTCCAGGAGATTCCTTAGTCATACCAGTCAATGCCGGGATGGTACTTATAAACTAGGCCATGGACGACTACCTTCCAACATCCTGCCCCCATCTCGGCCAGGGCCTGAGTTGCCTACGAGCCATAAAGAAATTCAAATTCCACAGGCTCAGCCATAACGTTGTAGACATCTAAGGGCAGGATAGAAGTAAATGTTATAAAATATTTTATTTATGAGAAATATATTAATCTGTCATCTGAAGAATACACTAGTCATCGCCATCATCACTATCAGTATCAGAACTATTTATTGCACTGTGTTTGAAGAAGCTTGGAGCTCTGACTTTTTATTCACACCAGCTAACATCTTCAATTTGAGAACATCTGCCCCTACATCTGTTGTCTCCTTGACGATGTAGTGGATCAACATCCACTGTATGTATCCCGTACGTATATACGGGTTTTCTGTGTGGCTGTCAGCTTACCATGTTTACTCACTATCTAGGACTAGGACCTTTTTATGTATTGTATGTGTGAGGGGTATGTACATTATGAGTTCACCTGCCGTCAAGTTTTAGGATTACTATATGGGTCTTAATTAGTTTCTGCTTGGGTCTGTACACCATGTATACATCTTTCACCAAGTAGGTTCCTATGGATTCCATTAGTGGATTTTTGTACGAGTTGAAACGTTTCACGGTTTTCCTTTAAACTCTACTACCAGATACATTTGTTTTCCTGATTGCCTTAGAATTTTTTTTCTTTTTCAATATTTTCCTTGGTCTTGGAATGTTTTAATTTTGCGGTCATCCTCCCGAATCTGTCAGCTTTCTGTTGCTTGACCTTTGTTATATTAATTGTGAATTCCTGGTATTCCTTTTTTGGGATTGAGGTTTCCTTATACTCTTTCGATATCATTTATGGTGTCCAGCTTCTCTTAATTTTGTTATACAATACTCCAATTGATTATACTATTGATTGTAATATGATAAGCGTGTGTCCAAGGGCGCCCATTAGGGGGGGACTCACACTATTAGTGATTCAGATTCCGATCACGAATACATGGACCTGACCGATCAAACTATGCATTCGTACTCACAAACTTCGACTCAAAATATCAAATACCGAAACTCCTACTGCAACAGTTCATCAAATATGTTCCCTGGGACGACATCACTCGACTAATTCCAACTCGAAACGGCGTCATCGTGCAGTCACATGTAACAACCATCATTCGAAATAGACACAGTTTTTTAAACCTTTGTCATATCAGCAAAACTTACTACAATGCAGAACACACCTATCAACATCAACCACCTCCAAGACGACAAACAATGCTAGCTGTAGTAATTCGAGGACTTGATCCAATCATCACTGATGAAGAAGCTGAGAAAGAACTTAAAACCGAGAGACATATCATCACAAAGTGTCTTCGTATCAAAACCCAATCACGTACATCAAGCTACATGGTCAGGGTTATTACCAATCATCAGGAAACCATCAACGACTTACTTGCAGCGGGCACATACATTTACAAAAGACGATACCGGGTATAACCTTCTCATTTACCACCTCCTTTACTTCTGAGATGTGAAAGATGTCAGACATATAACTCTCATCAAACCTCTGCATGCCCGAACACCCCTAAATGTGCATACTGTACTGGATCTCACAATACAAAAGACTGTACAAACCTTCAACAACCTCATAAATGCAATACCTGTGGCGAGAAACATCCAACCTTCAGTTATAAATGCAAAGGTCGTCCCATACAAAATCCGAAAACCTTTGTCTTGTCGCTTCCATTCGAACTCCTGAAACCAATCCGCAGATCCCACTCATTATATCCATGACACAACCTATTATCATAGCACAATTCCTAAACATCATAACCGTAGCTCTCTAAAAAATTGTATCCTTTCCAACGTCAAGAAGTCCTACACCATCTCCAATTCGCTGCTCGTACCATTCTCAATACCAACCTACAAGCCACCTACTCCGATCCTTATGTCCACATCCATACCAACGCTCTAGAAAAAGAAGTATAAATTCTCCAATGAATTTGAATTTTAAGGCCTTTAGGCAACTATGGCTCAGGCCGAAATTTTCTCCAATGACTCTAACCATTCACTTCTCCATTATTCACATTCATCATTTGTAATGTATCCATCAGTGTTCCACCAGGGCCTCATCTGTCTCCCATCATGCCCAGAGTAGCCCCTGGGCAAGAAGACTGTCAATCAGCTGTATAGTCTAAATGTTTGCGATGTGGTAGTGCACTTCATATTCATATCACACTCACCCATTATTGTTGATTTCTTTACCCTAACTTTATGATTATAAGCAAAACTCACATCCACTTATAGATATTAGGATATGTAAATGATAATAATAAAATATTATTACACCTCTTCGACCACCCACATACTATTATCCCTATTGATTCCCAAATCCTCTTCTCGAAATAAAGGGTATAACCCTTTGGTGGGTGCTGGTCAGCTGTGACTAGCAAAAAAAAAGAATCTCACCAACTAGGAATGTGTGATTTACAGATTAAATCTTTGCCGTACTTATAAAAGGCACTGCTGAGGTGCAACACCTTAGGTACAGTGTTATAAAACCAAGCGTCGTTTCGCCTGTGTGCAGATCACAAGTCCATGGGTTAGGTACGGGCACCTTGGCTCTGATTTGTTAATTCTCTTTAATTAATTACTTGATATTCGACTGAAAGACTATTACCGGGATCGCAGGAAAGTAATGAGATGTGTTTATTACTATCCGGAGAATTGAAGGAAGTTTTACAAAAGCTCGATCGCTGATGCTTATCATCCATATCATTACAAATGGCGTCACAACGTTTGGCATCGACTAATCATGAGATGATGAATCCTCAAGGAGTTGTACCATCAGAGAATGAGTATATTTCAGAAGTACCTCATAACACAAGAGAGCAAACAAAGAGGATGGAAGAACAGAAGAAGAAGACCAGCAAAGAAATAAAATTTGAGGAATGTCCCAACTGGTTCATCAAATATATGAGACGAGAGAAAAAAGAAAAGAAGAGAACGAAAGACAGAAAAGGAGGCAAGGAGAAAACACAAGAAAGATGCAAAAGAGAATCATAGGAAAGAAAAGGAGAAAATCTTCGAGAAATTGATTCGGAGACAGGCGAACATAATCGAAGATACTACTTACAAAATTACCCTTCTGCATTCTGCAACCCTTTCAAAATATCCAGAATGTATACAAATACTTGAAAAGTTGAACCTATGAGTTAATTCTGTTGAATTTCAATATAAAGCTATATTGGAAGGTAAACATTTTGGAAAAGGACTATCGAGATACTTCCAAGTCATCAGAAAATAAAAAGTTCCTCAGACAGAAACTTTACATAAAATGGAAGCTATTTGGAATTAATTGAAAAATCAAACTGAAATTATAAAACATATCCTAAAACCTCGTTCTAAAAATACATTAGATTCACAGACCTCAAATAAAATTCAATCTAAGATTCTTTGTGATGCAGCGAATTCTATTATTCATCAAAATACTAATACAAGGAAAGATAGTAAGAAATGTCGTTTAGAAGATCCACAGACAACAGATAAAGGAATATCGACCTACCTCTATCAAATGGTACAGAATCGGAAACTATTCTCAGCAAATTCACCGCATGACCAAAGAAATAGGTAATATAGATACCACATTACCTACTAAAATTATTAACAATTTCATTTTTCTAACATTACCAATATATATCAAAGTTAAATTGATAGCAGATCACCCTAAAACAATTTGATTGTTGGCGAAATCTGTAGCAAGATTGGGAAAAGAATACAAGATAATAATTAATATTAAAAATGAGACTCAGGTAGATTTGGAAACCAATACAAGTAATAAGTTGGTAACGGAAAATATTTTAAGTGGGTCATCAATAAGTAATGTTAATATATCAGACGGAACAACAATTGGAGTTAACAGGTCATCGAGTGATAATGACATACAAAATAATTACGTTGGAAAGATTGCAATTTTGAATCAAAATAATGTTACAGAGCACGCTGATCAGTCAGATAGTACAGCGAACGAGGATATATTTAGCAGCACTTGCAAAGATGAATGGAAAAGATTCTACTGTGGAATCTAAGAGTATTCATTTGATTAAAGACTCGGAGTCCATTCAAAAAGATATGAAAATAGAAATAGTTCACAAAGCGCCGAACTTGCATCTACTTCTTCAATAAGTTCGAAAGGTTCGGAGTTGGAGAAGGTTGATGAAAATGTCAGAACTGAAGAGGCAGATGATAAACCCATGTCAGAAAAAGATAGTAAACTAAATGATTTGTGTCAAGAAAGGGAGAAATACATCACGAATGTCCAAGATGACAAGCCACCGAATGTAATTAAGTATGTAGATGCATTGGAACTGCTTAAATTAGAAAATAATAATTATAAATCCAAAACAAACAAAAACTATGATCAAATCATACAAAATCCAGTACAAAATGACAAGATAAGTTTGTGTGAAACAAATTATCAAAAGGCGAACAATCTATGTATACAAGCCTGGAGAATTGTTGATAAACACAAAATAAATCGTTAACAATATGAGTATATACTTAATGTACAAAAGGTTATATGGAAAAATAAAGGGGAAGAGGAATCTAATGTGTTATAGATTATTAATTTTATATGAAGACGAATATTGAAGAAGAATATAGTATGTTGTACTTTAAGTGAATAAAATGAACTGAATAACTATACAAAGAACTATGATATGAAGAAAAGAATTAAGATAAAATAATGAGAAATAAATATGTATAGAATAATATATAAATTAATATGAAAATGCATGAATTAATGAAAATGAGAAATCAATAATACATGAATTGATACGAATGAAAATAAATAAGAAATAAATTAATAAGAACGAATATATTAAATGAATTGATATGTGGAATATAAAGCATGTAATATATGAATGATTTATTTATAAATACAATGAATTAATATAATGCCTAGCATGTGGAATATAATATTTATGACTTATTGACCATAATACAATGAAGATCTAAAACGTGAAGTGCAAATATAAAATTTACTTCCAGATAAAATGATTTAATTCATGATTTTACTAAATAAACTTAATGTTACTAAATTAAAAAAGTTACAAAAAAATAATTAAATCTCTACTTTATTCATTATTGTTATTATACATAAAAAACATTCTTTGTCCCAATTTATCTTTTTTATTTTGTTCGGTTCAGGAAGCATATATGTAATGGATAGTACATATTAGTTTGCAGTATTTTGAGCGTTATTTATTGTATTTATATTTATTTACTATTATTTTATTACTAATCGAATGCTTTATGATGTTTATAATAGAAACAAAAAGTAATAATTATAATTGCAACAACGTTTTTGTTATATGAAAATATTCCTCATTGCGATTTAAAATTACTCAATAGATGGCAGCAGATTTACGCAGCGGAAAAATCAATTGCTGACGTTCGTTTAAATCTTTAATTTATAGTTCCTTTTTAGATTTGAAGTATTTATAATGTTATAGAAATACTGCTTTGTGAAGAATTGAGAGAAAAGAAATTTTCTGTAATGTTTTTCTTTAATTTCCTTTATTTCGGCAGGCGAGGGTCAGCTAATAGCTGTTCTTCCACCTAACCCTTGTCAACCCTTTTGTAATCTCTTCTTTTTACTCTGCTTTTATTCATACGAAAAAATTTCAAGTCAACAGGAATAGACAATATTCCAGCCGAATTAATTAAAGCGGGAGGAACGGAACTAATCAAGGAACTGTATCAATTGATAAGCACTACATGGAGAAAGGAGGAGCTTCCAAAGAAATGGAAAACCTCAATAATAGTTCCCGTTTATAAAAAAAAGGCGATAAATCGGACTGTAACAATTACCGAGGAATCTCATTACTCCCAACATGTCACAAAGTACTGAGTAATATACTGCTAACTCGCCTAAGCGTATACGTAGATAAAATAATTGGAGATCCCCAATGTGCATTTAGAAGAAATAGATCCACGTTAGACCAGATTTTCGCCTTGAGACAAATCCTTGAGAAGAAATGGGAATACAGTGGGACTGTTCACCAGTTATTCATTGATTTTAGAAAAGCATGACTCTATCAAAAGGAAAAAAACTATACAATATCCGGGCACAATCTGAAATTCCGAAAAAACCTTGTTCAACTAGTGCGGATTTGTCTCAGCGACCCCATAAGCAGAGCACGGATAGGTAATAATATGTCAGATAGTTTCGAGATTTGCAATGGATTGAAACAAGGTGATGCCTTGTCACCATTACTGTTTAACTTTGCGTTAGAATATACGATTCAGAAAATAAAAGAGGACAAAAAGGGACGAGCATTGAATGGCTTGAATCAACTGTTCGTATACGCGGATGATGTTAGATTTAATAGGGAACGATATAAATACACTGAAAAATAGCATCGATGTCTTAGTAGAAGCGTGAGATGAGATAGGTCTACAGGTAAACATAAAGAAAACAAAATACATGATAACAAGCCGAAACACTGGAAATGAAGGAAATAGATACATAGCAATTAATAATGAGAGCATAGAGCAAGTAAACAAATTAAAATACTTGGGAGCATATAAAACAAGCAAACACGAGGTAACGGAAGAAATAAAAAGTCGCTTAACATAGGGCAACGCATGTTTCTACTCAGTTTAGTAACTCCTAACCTCGCGATTAATATCAAGAAACTTGAAATTGAAAATATACAGAATGGTTGTTCTACCGGTAATACTTTACGGTTGCGAAAGTTGGAGTACGACCCTATCAGATAGATTACGAGTGTTTGAAAATAATTTCTTGAGAAAGATATATAACACGAAACGGGACGAGATGACTGGGGAATGGAGAAGACTGCATAATGAAGAACGTCACGTACTTTACGATTCACCCGATGTTGTAAAAATAATGAAATCCCGACGACTAAAATGGGCAGGCAGGCTATGTAGCTCAGATGGGGGGAAAATGAAGATTATATTACATCGTGGTTGGTAAGCCGAAGGGAAAGAAACCATTGGGAAGACCGCGACGACGTTCGGAGGATAATATTAGAAGGGATCTTCGAGAAGTAGGTGTTTGTAATAAAAACTGGCTTGTTTTGAATTTAATTTTTAAAGCCTTTAAGCAACTTTGGCTCAGGTCGGATGGATGATGATGAGATGAATTGGTGGAATGAAGAAAGTGGGAGAACCCCGAGAAAACCCACGCACACGGTGTTTGTCCCCCACAAAACCCACATGGCATGAGCAGGTATCGATCCGACGACCCCTAGCGCCAGAGGTGAGCACTCTACCAATTGAGCCACCGCGGCCCAAAACTGGCTTGATCTTGCTCAGGATAAAATCCTATGGAGAACGTTTGTTACTGCGGTGATGAACTTGCGAGTTCCGTAAGCCATAGAGTAAATAAGTAAGCAAATAAGTTTATTCATATGATACTTATAAAATGCACTGCTGGAATGTAACACCTTAGGGTACAGTGTTATAAAACCAAGCGTCATTCCGCCTATGTGCAGTCCATGGGTTAAGAATGGGCACCTTGGTTCTGATTTATTAATTCTCTTTAATTAATTACTTGATATTCGACTGAGGGACTATTACCGGGATATCAGGAAAGTAATGGGATGTGTATATTGCTAGCCAGAGAATTGAAGGAAGTTTTACTAAAGCTCGATCGCTGAAGCTTATCATCCATACCATTACAAGTTATATTTGATATATTAGCAGAATAAGTGCATCGATTTTTTAAAAAGTAATATTGCGTGGTGTACACTCGGTGCCATATAAAGCCGGATAGGTCAGTGTGTGCATGCAAGTTTTATGAGACATTGTTACTAGTTCAGTATATCTGCACACGAACGAATATATCCTAAACGCGACGATACGTAGATATATGAGGAGACAGCTGTCTGGTAAAAGGGAGTGTGGATCCACTTATTTGTATTGTAATAAGATAAGAGCTATGTACCATACTATTTACGTAACGCAAGCCGCTAGTGCATCGCTTTGTAGTTGTATTTTTAAATATCTTGAATATAGAAAAACCTGTCTATACTTAAAGTGTCCCCCCTTCCTTTGTCACTGTTTTATCGTATTTCGTGGGACAGGGATATTTTAATCGTTGATTTTGGCAGGAATAGGTTGATAACAACTGACAAGGAAATCGCACTGCAACAGAGTCATAGAAATATCCAAGGTTTTTTGTGGAACATATAATTTAGTGTTCTATATAAAATCATACCATCAATACACGCACTGCGTGGTAGAGAAATACATATTTACACTGTAGTACATAGATGTTAACTTACTTTTTCTAAACGCAGTTATTTTCTTTCTAGAAAGAACGTGACATTATATAAATAGCTGAATGTGATTTTAAAAATAGTATACCACAGTCGCTATTGATCAACTTTCTTATCATTACGACATATCAGCCTTCCACAAAGTTATCAATATATAGTAGGACACGTCTCACTTATTGATGTCTAGTTATGTTGTAATATCGTAAGTGTTAACACGAGACCCCTATAACGCCGAATTTTCATATAAGTTATATCACGCACTCTGATTGGTCCGATCATATTATTCAATATTTAAGCACTATGATTGGTTGAAAAATATTACGTAACATTGCATATACATCGGCAGCTACAAACTTGTGTACAATCTCAGAAATTCATTAGCGATACGTTTTAAAGGTATTACAAATGTCCCAGTAGCAAGGCGAATAATATAAGTTTGAATGTAGAAAAAAAATGTTCTTTAAGGAGAAATTATAGAAAGAAATACAACGATACTCACTTACCTGATAGGTAGCAGTCCAAAGCTTCATTCCAGTAAATATCTTGAATAACGAGACCTTCGTATATCAAATTTGGTTAGGGTTAAGATAATAATGTCTATATTTAACGTCTTGTATTAAATATACGTGGTTGTATTTGTATGAATATTCTGTCAGTCGATGTAGTACACGTCACGAGACACCTCACTGATATAATCATAATTGTGTAAAATTTCTTCGTCTTATGATATTTTATATGACATTGAAGTGATCGTTTTGTGGCTCAATTATACGAGCGAATATATAGAATTAAGAGTTTGATCGCTCAATTATACGAGCGTATTAGTGTTCTTTGTCGCCTTTCTTCATAGTATCCATCCGCTAGGTAGCTCTGCCATAGACGTCATATTCTACTATGAGGTCTATGGCAGAGCTACCTAGCGGATGGATTCAAAATCACGTGCTCTGAACAAAAATCCATTAGTCTCAGCGCAGCCAGAAATGGAAAAGCGTGCTAAGTCTATCTATTATGAGGTCTATGATAGTATATCTGGTGTAGTAAAAAGTAATCCATTATTTTTGCATGACATTGAAGGCTTGACTTACCATAATTTGAATGATCCGATTTAGGTCACATATGCGCCGTTTTGTTCGATAACGTGTTGCCATTTGGAAGGTAATATCATGACGCCTCTCTCATAGAAGCCCTTGTCCCTAT
>JAGDQP010025177.1:10383-27160 GCA_022664845.1 Lepisma saccharinum | reverse complement strand
TCATATTTCAATTTTTAACATCTTTTTTCTTACAGAACCTCAAAATCGCTTCGCAATAAACTCTTCTTCCTGTATAACATGCTGACGTTTTGTGACACGTGGAACTCGGCTGCATGCACTGCCGTACGTGTTGATACTCCCCTCGATTCGCTCGCGTCGCTGCGCCAAGAATCCCACGGCAGGCCGCGCATCGAACTTGAGGAGTTTGGAGGAACTGCGTCTTTTTATCACAATCAGATTCTGCAGTGCACTGCGCCACATGATGCAGATATTCCCTCATACTCCAAAGCGCTGCGTCCGAATGGGGAAACGTCCACATTCTGCCTGTATAACATGCTCCTGGCAATGCTAACGTTTATGAAGAGTAAAACTTGGTGGGACACGCAGGAGTATTGGAAGTTGGCACGAAAAATTGGGTTCATCCATATTCCATTTCACCACTTTTTAAGGTTGAAGGAGTTGACTGGACAGTTTGCACCCCTGGTGCTTTTGCTCGTATTTCGCAGCTTTTTACACTTGTGCAATGTATATACTCGCTTCGCCTCATTGAGGCGCTGCCCCCAGAATTCCAAGATGGCCTCGCTGGGGCGCACCCCTTCATTGCAATCAGGCTCCAGCTGGGAACTGTAACCTAGTAGGGGAGACGAGCCGAATTTATTCTAACCTACTCGTAATGGTACACCTTCATACCTTTCTCTAGCTTCAGTCGTTATAAAGTGGCATTTTGGATAAACGATGGACACATTTTTAACGTTTTCTTATATTTTCGTGACATACTCGTGATGATACACTGTCATACCAAATTTCATTTCTCTATCTCAAACGATGTGAAAAATTGTATTTCAGCTGCCATTTTGAATCAAAGATGGTGAATTTTTTAAACGTTGTTATGTTTTCCTAAACTACTCTTGATAATACATCATTATGCCAAATTTCGTATCTCTGGCTCAAGCAGTTGGAAAATGGATTTATGACACCCGCCATTTTGGATCCAAGATGGCGTCTTTAGAGATATTTTGTAATATTTTCATAATCTACAAATAATGTTGTACTGTCAAACTAAATTTCATTATTCTAGCGGCAGCCGTTTAGGCTGTGTATTCTTTAAAATTTTAGGGTTGGCGGCCATTTTGAATCCAAAATGGCGAGTTTTTCAAATTTTTAAAAAGTTTTCTTAATTTGCTACCAATTATGTAGTTTCATACCAAATTTCACTGTTCTATCTTTAGCCGTTTAGGCTGTGTATTCTTTGAAATTTTAGGTTTGGCGGCCATTTTGAATCCAAGATGGCGACCTTTTCAAAATGTCGGAATTTTTCCTGTATCTACTTATCATCCTCTACCTTCATACCAAATTTCATGTTTCTAGCTTACTCCAAACACCCTAAACAATATGATGAGTGAGTCAGTGAGTGAGTGAGTGAGTGAGTCAGTTAGCCTAAAATGTGCAATTTCAGGGGTCCACAACTAGAACATAGTTTGAGATACGAATATGAAATTTTGTACATCTGCACATATTTACCATATCTCCTTAACGGCAAAAGCTCATATTCCTATCTTTATCATCTTTTTTCTTACGGGGCCCCCAAATCGTCGATTTTGCCATAAACTCTTGTTCCTGTATAACATGCTTCTGGCAGTGCTGACGTTTTCTGGCGTGAAGAACTTGGCTCATGCACTGCCGTGCATGTTGATGAATCTTAAATTCCCTGCGCGATAGGCAACCCAAACTTCACACAATGGATGAAAGGATTGCGTGCATCCAAGATGGTGACTTTTCCCAAATACTGTAATATTTTCTTAAATTACTCTTGATAATACACCTTAATACCAAATTTCGTACCTCTAACTCAAACGGTGTGGAAAATGGATTTTTGGAGTCCGTCATTTTGGATTCAAGATGGCGATATATAAATAAGTTAATATTGCATTGTCGTCCAGTTCTGAGCTATGTTTAAAGTTTCAAGTCTCTAGCTTATCGGGAAGTTAGCTTAAAATCGTTTGCAAAATTTGTACCGAACAGACAGATAAGAAAGCGAGTGAATAAAAACAGAATAAAAATGTTTTAAAATGGAATCGTGTGTTCACTTGTACATCCACAATGATCCAAGCCTGAGCTATACGGAACCCACCACACTGCAATGTTTTGTGGGTTGCATAGCATTGCAGGTTGTAAAACTGTATTAATAAAATCTCAGGGTAAACGGAAACAGTTGAAATCCTATACATATAGCTTACGTTTATATAAACCTCAAAATTACCATTATATAGAATAAAATACATCTTGAATGAGTCATTTCTCTTTCTAGTCTTTTAGGAGATGGTCTGGGGTTTGATTTTCTGTGAATATTTAATGCTTCGAATACCCCGCAGAAAATATCTAACCGAAATATAATGCGGTCAAAACGAGATAGTATCCACGTACGTATAATGAAGATTAACCTCTACAGATAGAACTTTAGTTATCAATATCAACTTCAAAATTCACAGCTAAGAATAGAACAGTCGAGCCTTCAGTTACTGCTCTGCCAATTGACCTACAGTGAGTCGTGTTATCACATTTTTATTTTCATACACTGCTATAATGTTACCTAAAACGAAATAAACTGTCGAACTTTTTTTTTAATAAGAAGCAAGTAGATAACAAACGAAATAATATGAGAAAACATGAATAAATTTTTGTTGTATCCAAAGACGATTTGAATTACATTCTATTCCTATTAAATTTTTATAATTTCGGACCAAACGTACAAAAGTAAATGATAGTTTAATTTTCGCTGCTATTTATTTGACCTTGAAGAGTGAGTCTCCAAAGAAAGAAGCGGTCTGCGGCGGTAGGCCATCGGCTCCAAGGTCCCGGGTTCGAGTCCCGGCAGGGGCATGGGTGTGGATTTTAACTGGCTGTAAATGGGCGAATCGTGACGGGCCGAAGTCCAAAGTTACTAGACTGGCCCATATAAAAATAAAATTTACCAATCCAAAGAAAGAAAAAGTAGATAAAAAGAAAAAGAAAAGAAATTGTAGCATGACTCGTTCTTTACGTCACGTAATCCTGGAACGTTTCGACACAAACTTGTGTTATTACTTGTTTTCCTTTTCTGAATAAAAATTTAAAAATATAAATAGTGAAGAAAAATTAATAATGGAATAAGTCACAACTATTTACTCTAAACTTTTCCATTATATACGTTTATTTCTTGGAAAATATAAATTGATTTCTCGTCCTGCATGCAACATAACACTGAAAAAGTAAAAAAAAAATTATCAATTTGTGAGGTTATTATTTTTTTTTTTAAAAAAAAGCAGATGTTTCTGCTTTATTTTTTTGTCCTCCCCTTCTCTTGCGCAAACAAGTGATATCAATCAATGGATCTCCTGGTGAAATTCACTTAAGCTGGCCACTGAAAGAGAGAAAGAGTGAGTGAGAGAGAGACGATGAAGGGGAGAGAAAGAAGAAGACAAGCCTTTCTTTTTCCTTATCTCAGAGGTCCTGGGAAAAAGATCAGGTGTAAGGAAAACCTGTCAGGTATTGTGGTTGGGATTTTCTTATAAACTGTTCCCCTGGGGAGGAAGATAAAGAGGGGTCAGATCGAGTGAAAGTGTTTTTTTGTGAAAATGTGTGTGTATGTGTGTGTGACTTAAAGAGAAGGGAGAGAGAGAGAGTAAAAAAGAAGAAAATAAATGAAAATAAAAATATAGAATTGAAGAGGGAGGTACCCTTTCCATGGGGTCTTCTGATTTAATTCCCACGCACGTAGCAGTAGGTGAGAAGGAAGAAATCGAAGAAAATAGGATTTGAATAAAGCTCTAGGGAGTCGAGAACAGAGCCATTCATCTCAACGTAATTGAATGTTGACTGAATTGTAGATAAAGAAATAAAGCTATATTTCGCTATTTCAACATTCTTTTAAGCTATCTGTTAGTTCAGGGTTTGTACGTAGTACAATACAATATCTCGGTCTGTATCTATGATACGTGGATTAATTGGAAATCAACGTCCACTTTGCTGTATCTCCCCACAAAAGAAAACAAAGAAAAACAGTCATTAGATTGTACAAAACAACATTACTTTCCCGCATGGTTGACATCCTCTTCCAAACATTTCAGGTACCATGGAACCAGTTTTTGTAATCCCTCACTGGTCTAATTGTTAAGTCTATCCATGACGTGAACAGTGTCCAGCGCTGAATTTATTGCACCAATCCCTCATAGAACCGCCATATTAGGACTCTTAAGTCTTTCCATATATAATGTAAACATCTTAATTTTTGTCAAGGCCTTGTACAAATATTTCTGTCGTCTTATGGGTTTCGCAATACAGAGATATGTTCATAATTATCTGAAGAAGGATTATTATCTTTAAAGAAAATACTTTTCTTAATGAACGGAAATTTTTCATCGATTGAAATTTTTACGAATAATTCTAGGTGACAGAATCTTCTTCGTGAACTCTAGCAGCTGTAGATTTAAGAAAGGAGACATTTCAGATCTCCCTGTCTGTCATTCAAGGATTCTTCTAGTACTGACGTGTGTACTGCATCGATAAACAACAAACAGAAACAGGTTATACAATATAAATACTGCAAACAGTACGGTACACTAAAATAAGAAATATAAAACATAACACAAAAAAAATATTTTTCAATACATTAGAGAAATTAAAGGACAATATACTGCAATGGAATAAAATAAAAACACCAAACTAATCGCTGATATAACTTATGATTGCATATGCAAAAGCTTTAAGGTACGTCTACAGTTCTTATGTTAAAATGAAGTGAGATTAGGTTAGGTTAGGTTAGGTTACGGAGAAGATCATGTCAATCAGTTCGGATAATCTTGGTCAATCCTTTGGCAACATTTACTCACCAGTCCTATCTCGAGGACCTAACTGGAACAGCCTTTATCTTATTATTATTATTATTATTTCTTATACATGATGGAGTTACGGCAATGTCTTTTCTTCTGCTCGACCATGATGAACATTAGGAATTATTTTCTTACTCAGGATCGGGAAGGGCGTAAGCCATAGTGCTGTTACCGCCCATACAATTCATTTTATCTTATCTTTATCTTACTCAGGGGCTCTGAGATAGGGGTACACCACTGTTAAAATGTTGGTAATGTTCCTTAATATATCCGCTAATGGTTCAGAGTTTTGTGTTATTACATGGTCTCAGTATTCAGTTCCGCTGTGCTTTGCTCACATGAGCAGAAAAAGAAAATGGTTTCTCATTATAACTATGCACCCAAAATGCTGATAAAGTGTTTGCTGCCTCCATCATCATCGCTTATGGCCGAAGAAATGGGAAATATTCTCAATGAATGGGTATTCCGATTCCTAATTGATAAATATAAAAGTTATTAAAAAGCGGCGTTAGTCCCGACGCTTTGTTACTGTTTTGTTCTGCTGTGTTTTTGTGATTGACAGCATGGTTCAGTCCGTAAGATGCTGGAATTCTAACTGGAAGATCTCTGTGTTCATATTTTGCTTCATTGTCTCTTTTACTCTTAGTATTCCTGGGAAACTTAATGATGTTTGATGTTTATTATTCATGTTACTTAAAATTTGCAGCCTGCTTAGCTGTTTTAAGAAAGGTTTCGACAAAGTTTTTACAGTGATGTAAGTAGAAGTCTGACTTAGAAACTTCAAAGGTAAAAACGTTATACATATATCTTTAGAATTCTAGAATATATAAGAAACGAAGAAAAAAATAGAAAATACTTACAGAATGAAAAAGCAGGAACACGTTTTAAGATGTCAGAAATTGTTAGTGGGGTCAATATATGCAGTAATTTGAACGTGAATGAAGACTGCATATTTCAGTTCAGTTATTTGACTGAAATGTGCTTTTATCGTTCGTTTAAATTCCAGTAGTGACGAAAAGTATCACCATATACTGTATGTACAGAAATTTAATGTGAAGCCAGTGACATACAGAGATTTGGATAAGAAATTGGACTTGTGCACTTGAATAGTTTTCCTTTCCAGCGAGGGTTCAACGAATATGTTTGGTCAGATTTTGTTAAATTACATTTTATACTTGTGTTTAACATTGCGTTTGTGCAACTAACAATAAGAATTCTTCTTGGAGGTGAAGTTTAAGACTTTTAAGAAACAAATATTAAAAACAAGCTTTCTAAATGCATACTTTTCTTAAACAACGTCGCTGTGCAAAATATCATCATTGTATGATATCGGGAAATGAGTTAAATTAACGTTCGAAGATTTGAGGACACCAGAAATCATTCTGAACTAAAGAAAAGTCTATAAAAATGAAAATAAACATAATTACGCTGTAAAATTAAAGTTTTATTTAGTTCCACATAAATGTAATTGACAGAAAACAAAACAAGAAAACAGAAAGAAACTACCATAGGTGAAACATCTTTAAGTTAAAGCTGAAAGTCACCTTGTAAAAGGAGTGAAGAATGAGTCATTCTGTAGGCACGCAAGTACTTCGGTGTGTTCTTTCCTAACGCTTTGCTTTTGAGGCTGGAGTCATTAGATGCAATATCACCTCACATTTATCGCCTCATTTCTCTCCGGCATTTAACGACGACCGAACTTTCAGAAAGACCTTTCGATGAGCTTCCTTTTCGTTCTGTTTAGAATACAAATATTTTGAAATTAAAAAGGTGGAGAGGAACAGAAAACAAAGATGTGTAAAGTTACGTGAGACTATTTTGTCAAACAACTAAAAACAAATCTTATTTAATTTCTTCTTATTGCTTCATTTTTCATCTCCATTTCATGTTTTCTGTCATATAATGATGACGTAATGGATTGTTTAAGTCTGACGTTACTTTCCTTTGTTACCTTGGTAACGAGTGTCCAAACAAATGACGTAGCCATACGTTTGTGCAGCATCACAAATATTTTTTTGTGAGAATTTGTAAGAATTAGTATTTGAATATCACTTAACACTTGGCAGTAGCACTGAACGTTAGACCTACACTCTTTATGGATTCTGGAACA
Source organism: Lepisma saccharinum (assembly GCA_022664845.1). Classification (NCBI taxonomy): domain Eukaryota; kingdom Metazoa; phylum Arthropoda; class Insecta; order Zygentoma; family Lepismatidae; genus Lepisma; species Lepisma saccharinum. The sequence continues at coordinate 20,182 of JAGDQP010025177.1, read as the reverse complement.
GTACAAAACTTCTGTAGTCACAAATTGTTTTAAAAAAAAAATACTGTCGAACTTCAAAATCGTAGCTCATTGTTTTGAGTCCTTATTTGACATCCATTAACATTTAGCGTGGTTGCCAAATTTCTGACGGTTGTCATAGGAACGGAGGTTAAATATTTTCGTCCCAGCAGAGTTCTCGACTTGAGTCCGGCGTTATAAGAGTTCGTCTATTAGTTGAGTCCAGGATAATACTTAAGTCCTTGCGGAAACATTTGATTAAACAGAGAAACATATTTTTCCTTTCCAATGTTTTACACATAGGAATGTATATAATAATGTGTTACATTAACAGTTACTTTTTTTTAAAAAAAAAAGTCGTTTCATACACACTGAAATAATATTATAACCACTTAGAATATTTCTCACGTATAAATCAGTTTTATAACATTCTTTTGATAACGCCTCATTAGATGTATCTCTCAAATAAAAAGTCTGACGATATTGATGTAAATATCTTCTCTTTTGCATTATTTAAAAATGTATTATCTATGTTACTATATCAACGTGACCATTTACAGATTCCAAACTGAAACATACGTACGAAATCTTTCTTGCTTTTATTTTAAAAATTTTAATTGAGTTGAAGGCTGGTTCTTCTGTATCAAAAAGGTTAACATTTAACACACAATAAAAGTATATTAACTATCTAAAGTACAATCACAGATAATTCTATGCCAAAGTTTACTTTTTTTCTTTTCTCATCTTCTTGAACTTTATATAAAAAGGAATGAAAACAATATTTTCGCATTTCTGCTTTCATTGTTCAACTTTATTTGGTCTTTTGTTGTTTGTATATCGTTTCATTTTCTTTCTCGTCTTTATCATCATCCACTGTTAAAACGTCAAGCACTTCATTTTGGCGCGAGCGAAAACTAAAAATACGCATTGATAGGGGAAAAGCAGACTATTAGAGTGTTAGGAGGGGAAGGGGTGCAACCAGAAGTTTATATACGATATGTTTTTTTTCAACAAAATAAAACGAAAACGATACAAATTTCTTTTGATCTACAATAGGAGAAGAAAAAAACGCAAGGTTAGAAAAAAAAATAAGAGTGGCGGGAAAAAGGGAATTATTATCGGGTTGAATGATTCTCAACGAACTTCCAGATTGATCGGCAATTTCATATCCATAACTCTCTATCCCCCCCTCCTCTCCTCTTCTCGCGTTCCTTTATATTCGTCTTCAACCCTCCAGAGGAGGAGCAGCAGCAGCAATAGAAGAGAAAGAGAGAGAGAGAGATCGAAAAGAAGAAAGGAGGTTTTCACACTGGTTTTGAAGGGTAGCTGGTACCGAGATTCTGGAACGATCGATTTGGCGGTTGTGTGCTTCTCTCGCTGCGGGTCCCGACGAGGGTGCCACCTGCCGAGAAAGGGTGCTACTGTAAGAACAAACAAACAGGATGTACATTTTATATATATATATATACAATTAAGACATAAAAGTACCAATTAGAAGAAATTGTTCTAATGACAAAATCAAGTCAACTTCGAATACCTTTCTTTATTGCGTGCTGACATCTATAATCATCTTTGTAAGGAGAATTTGAGTCAAGGAGAATTGTTCTTGTTAGGATGCTTATGTTTGGAATTTCTTTCTTAACGAAGATATCTTGTTGTGCACGTTGTCTAACTGAGAAAGAAAGACTTATTAAATATGGTTTTAGATTTTTAGCATGGGGAATGTTTTTTTATTACTGATATAACACGGATTTCAGAACAATATAGTAATTATTGAGTCTGGAAGAAAGAAGCTTCTTACTGTGTATGTTTCGTCAAGGCTGCTTGAAATTTGTTTTATCAGTTTGTGTAAGAAATAAGAATAAATATTAGCAAAAACTTGATTGAAGAATTACAATGCTATTATTATTTTTCTATATTATGATTGTTTAAGTACATAAGACAATCAATCTTGAAACCTTCCAGAAAATGTCGACTTGTTTTGATAGGTATATGAGAAAACAGGCTTCCTGAGGATATATATGATCAATGTGCATCTGTTTACAATACAGAAACAATGTTTTACGATTGGGCTAGTGTGAGTGCATGATGTTCTTTCTTGACCTCAGTAGCAAATGCTGTGAAGCCTGATACAACCGCTCTCTGTCTGTATGTCCGTCGACAATATTCAACTCAAAAACTACTGAGGCTAGGAAGGTGGCTGAACAATCGTGGGAAACGTCTCGGCGAAACTAACTCAAACCCATGTAGATAATCAGATCATAGGGCAAGGTTCCAAGGTACGAAGGAGGGGGGGGGGGTAATTTCCAATTCAGGAACTACTAGGCCTAGAAAGTTGTTTAAGATGTCGTTGGAAATGTCTCGCCGCAATTTTTAAAACGAAACATTGATCATCCAGATGCTCGCTGCTGAAGCTCATCGGTAGCATACATGCATAGTTCTTCGACAATTCTTCACCTCATTTGTTTATTTGCGTTATCCTTGTTAAAGATATATATTTCGGACCGATCATTACGATAGATTTAGACAAAAAATATTTGTTAAAAGATAGGATGTTTTTAAACTATTAAATGCAATAAGTGAAGCTTTGTTATGGCTCCGGAAAGCAATATAAAGTACTTAAAAGACAAGCGATGATGATGGATATTCTGCCCGAGAACAGGTCTATAACTCGAAGGTCCCTGGACAAGGTGAACTGATGGTAGTTTGCCCTTCCCTTTCATCAGATGAAGATGACGTTCGAAGGTTGTGAGCAAAGTTTAAAACGAGGTCTCGGAACTACTTGAATCCAACAAGGTATCAAATTCGAGACCCTGGATTATAAGACAGTAAACGTTACTTGTTCTTTTCTGAGAATTATATTCTTATTAAGAAGGAAGAGAATGTCAAGTATTCTTGCATGTAATATCTATGGTTACTGGAAATGTAAGTAGAATTTAGACACGATGCAATCTTTAAGGGCAATAGTAAAGATAATATTGATATTTGAAACATTAATATCGTATGTGGGAGCAACAATACAATCAGATACAAGACAGGGTTACCAGAGTTTTCTCCTCCTTTTGGAGGATATGTCATCCTTTTTCACAAATTACTCCTCTCCAGCCGCCATTTCTAAATTATCTTGAAATGTCCTCCATTCTCTAGTGACCAGGTAAACATGTATTCATACTCCTGTGATCCAATTTGTTAGTTTTAAGGAAATCTTCGTTTCCAAAATTTCAAGCAAATGGTACATCATTCGGTAACCACTTTCCATTTTTATTAAATGTTATTACTTGATAGGAAGATACAATAAAAAAAAATTAATTTGGTGTAATTTGTCCTGTAAAAACTGAAATTTGAAAGTAAGAAATTCTTCTATTCGTCAATGTTTCTTTATCGGATTTAAAATGAGAGGTAGCCATAGTTGTTTATTAATCTTAGCTTAGTTGTCCTGCATCGGAAGAAAACATCCACAGTTGTTCTCCAGTGGTAAAAACAAAAATGATCTGGTAACTCTGATACAGGGTGTTTCGAACCTGTCGTAGGTCCAAAGATTCACGTTCTTACTCATGCGCACTGTGGAAAAGAAATCATGAAGGCAGCATTCAGGATCTACTCTAGATATCATCTCAGCAGTCGGGTGATAAAGCTGAGGAAAATCCCGAACCACCTTAGTCAGGATGGCTGGCGTGAACAGGATTCATAATTTGTAATTTGATATTTTTCTCCTAAACCAGTAGTTACTGGAGGAACGTATAGTCTCGCACAATACAGCTGTCCATGAGAGGGTCCGTATATGTTGCTTGAACGTCCATGGAATATCAAAATGTTACTAGGACGTCCATAAGATGGCTTAATGACGCTTGTACTACCATAGGTTATTGCAATGTCACATAGATGTCCATGGGACGTTGTTTAGCTGTGAGGCATGTTTCCTTAAAGTCATGATGAGGTTTTAAGCGTCCATACCACTGCAACGGAATATGATTAAACAAATCTGAGATAAAAGGCCAACTCTCAGAGTTTATCCTGGTGGAGATCTGGAGTGAGGCTTTCACAGCTAGTCGCCAAATATCGTAGTCAAGAAAATGTTAGTAGAAAAAAAGGTACAGGATACAATCACGCTGTATGAATCTGACAGTTTTCCATTCTTTTATTTCTGAGGTTTCTATCAAATAAAATTGTATAGTATTTATATATAATTACATGTTATAATTATAGTAAACACTTTAACTGAGAATCTTACAAACCATCGCATTCGTCACTTCAAATATTACTATTACCCATTTGTGGGATAAATTGAAGAACTACTTGGACATCTGGAAGTCTACCACATGAGATCACATATGTAGATAAAGCTTTGAGAATCGTGACTGTAAGAGCCGACCAGGTAGCCGCGCGATCTAAGGCGTTAGGCCAGCGACTCAAAGGTCCCGACTGGGGCATGGATGTCTGTTATTGTGGATTTTAACTAGAACGTGACAAATAATCGTGACGGGCCGAAGTCAAAAAGTTACTAGAATGATCCATACAAAAGAAAATTTACTAAATTTTACCAAACCATGGCTATACGGTGTTTCTTTGTGGTTGTATGGTCATTTATAACTTTCACTTGGAGACACACTGTTATAAACTATTTTTAGTGTTTACAGTTTTTCATTGTTTAATTTTAACCTATTTACCTGGAAATCAAAGCTATAATATCATATTTTTAGGTATATATATATATTGTAATCTCCATGTTAATAATATCAGGTACTAATTTTAAGAAAACATATATAATATATACAAGAAATGTTTCAACTTATTTTTTTATATGAATGTTCCCCTTCTGAACAAACTGGCAGTCACTCTCATTTTCCTTAACAATGCGTCACTGTGAATATTAAAATAAAACTTACTGAATTTATTGGATGAATTATAGTGCATAGACCAAGGCCACCCAGATACATAGGCATGAAAAGGTAACAAGTGACGTCACCAGCAGAAGTCAATGTTACTGGTATGACTTGCAGAGACATAATGAAAGCCAGTTTATTGTTTTTTATTTTGATTGTACGTTATTCTTTATGAATGATATTAAAGCTAAGTTGTGAAGATTCTTACAATGGAATATATTCCAAATGACACTATCCCATATTTAGATTTAAAGTCAAGGTGTCGGATCAAAGTCGTTATTTTCTTTACTTTAGACTCGAAACTTCATCAAATTTTGCAGCGTTCGGTAAAAATGCTTACTCTAAAGTCAAACTTCGTGTTCTCAATTTGCTTCACGTTCAAAATAGTATTTTTTTAATAGTAATTCATTTAGTAAAATTAATTGTCCTCTCTCCGAATATATTATTACAAGATGGTAAGGTATGTCAAAGATGAGTCGAATTTTATTAGTCATCGAAAGATGTCTCTTGCCAAAGTAAAAAGAGTTTTAAGAATTTTCATCTATTTTATTTCAGCATTGTAATCAAAAATTTAGAGTGTTAATTTAATGTTAAAGTTTCCTTTCAATCCTGTAACAATTATACAAAATACGATCATGATATGTAAAAACAAATATGTAATTAAAATTATTCGTTATCTCTTTATGAACAAGTTATTTTATTTAAAGTCGCATTAATGTTTCTATTGTAAGTTTTGCAATGTTGATGATAATTCTGTTATAATATCCGTTTTAACTCTTGTTGACCAGAATATATCAGATTCGTTCCTGTCTTCGTCAATATTTATACAAGCCCTGCAAATACGAAGTATGGGCTATTATCTCTTCTTCCCTCTTTCCGTAAAATAGAGTTACTCCATCCAGATAACTAACAAATACAGCTACAAAAAAAACGCACTAATTTTGTGGAAAAAGGAAGTGCATAGAAAAAGTTCTAAAATTGGTTGTAGAAGCACATTATAAACTTCCGACACTTCTTGTACATTACATATTTGTACACTTTCTGTGCACACAAAAAACAATTTTAGAGAATTTATACACAAAAGCTACAGTACAAAAGAAGTTTATTTTTTCTACATTATGGTTGTTTGTTTATTTAAATGTTCTTCTCACGGCGCTTGCTGAAATATCATAATTTTATGATAACAAACTTTTCAAACAAAATCATTATTTATTCCTATCATATACTGGGTTCCCTGAAATAATGATGCAAAGTTCTGGAGGTGATTAATTACATCAAAACAAGAGAAACGTTTCTTTGGGGGAAAAGATCTGAAATCTGATTAGTTTCGGAACAACAGGCACTCAAAGTTATGGCGGCATCTTCACAATAACGTCACATCTCGGCAATTAATGGCGTAAGCGGTGTCGGCTTAGCATATCACACTCAAAGTAGTATACAGTACATTTATTTAAGCTATGTTTATGATTGGCGAATGCAGTTTAGAGGGAATTTTTATACTTGCCACTTCCTCAATCTAAAACATTATTTAATTAGATGTAACGGCTTCGAATGTGATTTGCTAAACCGACACCGGTTACGTCAATAAATGCTAAGCCGACACCCTGTATGTTGTTATAACAAACAGTATGTTGTTATAACATACACCCTGTATGTTGTAGGCCCTGGCCGATGACTTTTCCGCATCCTTTTCCCCTCCCCTATCCCGGTCCGAGTCTTTCTCCATTTTTCGCGAAATTTAGATAAGATCGAGAAAAACGATTGAATTGTTATTAACGTCCTAAACGAGCTTGTAAGCTTCTAAGGACGGGACCTACGGTTTAACGTGGGTTCCGAACCACTTGTGTTCCCACCGAATTGAGATAAGAACCACCAGTTAGATCTTTTCTTGGGCCTTTGTTTAACAAACTATAATGCATTAAGATAACATAGATAGTCCGTCTGTTAGACGGAAATACTTACTTGATATTCAGGTATACGCAGTGCTAATTCTGCACTTTTAAAATGCTCTCCTGTAAAATACAGAAAATGGACAAAGCACGTTGTTTTCCTTTGGTTTTCAAATTCAATATTTCTATGTCTTTTGTATCAAGGTTCCTTTGATTAATATTGTGGTTGCGTACAGACCTATGATTGGTTCTTTTCTTCACGCGGATTAAGGGTTAAGGGAGTTAGGTAGACATGTTCAAATCAGTTGGAACTTGGATATGGTGGTGAGTTCAACAAGTGAAAATATTTCTCTACTGCAAAATGCATAAAAGTCTCCAAGTTAGGAAAATTGGTTCAAATATTGTTATTCTAATTCAAATAATAATTACCGTCTATTTGTGTATTTATGGAAAAGATGACAAGGATATGTGTGTTTAAAATTTAGAAAACTTTCAAATCAAATCAAATTCCTCCGTGATTTTTTTCTTCAATGGTTCACCATACAGATATATTGGTTGGATTGCGCTGAGTGTTGGTAGAGTCTCTCAGTTGGTAGAGCGTTGGGCGTAGAGCTCAAATGTTTAGCACTCCTATTTCCTTTACCTAGCTGTTAGTTTGTCTACTATATATTATTTCTCATTCAAAATTTACTTCATATTTTCCAAAATTCACCAATGGAGCTCACAAATATCTTTTATTTACTACTAGTATCGTTCCTAACTTTCCCCCCCCCCTTGCTTTTGCTACAGTTTTGAAATTATGTGTTTTTTAGGAGAAAAAAAAAACAATCTTCCTATTTTTATTTTGATGTATAAGTTTGAAAACGAAATTCTTCTTTGACATTTTTTATTTTTCCTCCTCTTATATATTTATTTTTAATTTCCTGTTGTTGTCTCTGTTTTCCTTATAGCAAGGGTGTCGGGAGACAACAAGGAATGGCACAAAACATATTTATTGAGAAGTTTTTAATTCCTTAATCGCTTAATGTTTAGATGTCTCACCAAATACGTAGTATTGTATAAGTTTTAAACCTTGGTTCTTTGACATTTTTGTATTTCCAGTTTTCTCCAACAGAATGAGCTGTACAGCACAAAATCGTTAGAAATAGACATTCCCCTGTTTTCTCCCGCCGTCCTTCATTTAAATACCAACTTTTTATTTTCTTGAATTTTTTTTAACTTGTCCCTTTCTATTGTATTGATTAATTCCTCTTGTTATAAAGTTATATCAAATATTGAACTTCTCTTGTTGTGTATAGCTCAAAGTTGCATTTACATAATGTAGTCCCTGTATTTGGTTTATTATACACTTCTGATAGGAATATTTTGAGACCCTTCTATCCATAAATCCAAAACAATATCTGTTTCATTTTCTTGTCGTGCTGTAGACCTATGTAACCTTTACATTTTAGTGTACGGTATTCCAAGTACTATAGTGGTATCTAATTCTACTTCTTGTTTTTATATTAATGACGTATCATCTACACTTGAAATACCGTAACGTTATGAACTCTTTCAACTAACATGTTCTTTTTTACATTTCTCGGGTAACAATTGTACTAAGAAACAAAACAAAAAAAACTTTTTTCCTTCGAAAATTTAAGTGCTTCTCCCTTATTTTAAGGGTTTCAACTAGGAAAATATTTTTTTTCCGGAAGCCGGAAAATGTTAATTCCGAAAACCGGAAAACTATTTTTCCGGAAATGGCCATCCCTAATTTCAACATTCATCATTCGAGCAGTTTTTTATCTTTCGTCACTATGCTACCAGGACTAAGTAGAAACAGATTAACATATTGTTCCTATTCCTTATATCCATTAGGGCCTTCTTTAATTCATAAATTATAGTCAGAAAGTTCCAGGTTTGAGCAGGACATCTCAGTTAATAGTGTAGAGAAAGTACTTGTCCTTCTTCAATTGTTGAGATGGTCAATCCTCCTTTCTCAGCTATTAAAGATGCTGAGTTACAAACCAAATTAATTTTAAAAACAAAACTTTAATTAATTATTATTAGATTTTATCTGAGTGAAGATGAAAATTGTATGACGAAAGATCCTTCAACTTGCAATATAAATCATTTTCTTGAAACTTTATACTTCCAACCCTTACAGTGTCTTAAAGTTGAAAGACCATCAGGTCTACGTATTTCGGGGTGTCCAGTGGGGAAGGAATGCAGAAGGCAACAGTCAAGAACAATATTGTCAGGACTATACTAGTAGTAGTCTTACGGAACTGAAGGGACACCAGAAAACCTTAGTAGGAGCGAGACTCAAACCTGCGCTATGTCTCCGATGCTTATCGGAAGTCACCGATCGTTACCACTAACTATATACGATATATACAGTATATATATATATATATATATATATATATATATATATATATATATGATAATATAGTTTGTTCACACATTGTTATTCTGAAGAATTAGTTACTAACTGAAGACGACTCTTCGAATTGAAATACTTACGAGGTCACCAATGCAGTAAACAGAATGACTGATAGGCTTGCTGGCTAGCAGATTGAAAACAAGAGTAATTTATCTTTATTTACCTTCAATAAAGGTACAGTAGGCTCAAATCTCCATTTTCCTGTAAGCAAGTTAAACTTAAATAGAAGATAAGGACCAAAAATGGAAAAGCAACTAAAAAAAAAGAGGAAGAGACGAAATCGTAAGTCACTAGTCATGGACCGATACAGTTTTGTTTCTTAGCAAGATTTATCTTGCGTAGGGAAGTCGCTAGCGCTTCTGGACCAAATGTTTCCCTGTTCTTTTTCTAAAAGGAAAAAGAAATAGCAAAGAAATCTAGTATATATATGTGTGAGAGAGAGAGAGTCCTCAGAATTATTGATTTGTTGTTGAGAGTAGATGCTGAGTATGGGATTCAGGGACTTCCCCCAGCTTTTTCTCTCCATCTCTCTCTCTCTCTCTCTCTCTCTCTCTCTGTGTGTGTGTGTGTGTGTGTGTGTGTGTGTGTGTGTGTGTGTGTGT
>JAGDQP010025177.1:0-10373 GCA_022664845.1 Lepisma saccharinum | reverse complement strand
GTGTGTGTGTGTGTGTGTGTGTGTGTGTGTGTGTGTGTGTGTGTGTGCGTATATGTGTTTGCTACGGCCTGTTTACGGAGATTCCCCACTAGCGTTCCGCCATCGGCTCCCGTTTGCTCCTGGAAAGACCAGATGAAAATCCCAGGACAAAGACAAGGGAGCAAGCTGGAACAGGCGCGGGCATGCCAAAGCAAAAGGAAGCAACCCGGAAACGCAAAGAGTGGAAGGGGGGGGAATAGTATACAGAACCGCAGACTATTCCGTTAAAAAAAAATAAAAGACCTTTTTCTTTTGTCCGTTTTACTTTCTAACTCTGCTTCCAATATGTTCAATATTTGATAAGCAACCAAAGTCCAAACACTTCCTTAATGTCTGAGGGAATGTATGAAAGCGTTTAGTGTGCATGGTTTCTTCATGGTTTGTGAAGCTCCCATCACAAAGCCCAAATAGGTCTCTCTTTTTTTCTTTTCTCACGAGGGGCGTGTGGATTGTTGGGAAAATCAGAGTGAGAGAGGGAAAGGTCCTTGTTTGGTGGTACTCTCAGCTCAGGAATCTATTTCTCTCTCTCTCTCTCTCTCTATCACTGAGTCTCTAGCGGTCTCTCTCTATACGACGTGATAACGATCTATCTAGGAGGTTCTTTTACTATCTACCGTTTACAGAATTTCTCACCCATAATGGGGTTGCTCTAACCGAACGTTTTCACTCGGTTGAAACAGTTCCCATCGGAGACGATCATTAAAAAGCACTCAACTAACTTCTTTTTAAGACCAAATGTATATTTGATGAATTTGCCACTGCATCATACACGAACCACTTCTCTCTCTTCTTCTTCTTTTTAAACTCCAAAAGGGACTTTATAGCACAAAAAAAGGAAGGGAAAATCGGACAAAATCAATGTGAATGCTGTCTGTTTCAATTTTCTTAATCCTTCAGTAAATAATACTAACGGAATGAAAATAAATACTTAATTTTACCTTAAAATAATTACTGAATTTTATATCTAATGGAAATTGAATGAGACAAGTGTTTTCATTGAAAGTTATCTACATGTTTTCTATTTGTATAGAGTGCATGTCAAAAGTTCTGGAACAAGTAAATACCTCTGTTAGAGCGCGTTTCTTCGAAAAATTGTACGAGACAAAAGTTTCAGGAAATCATTAAAGCTATTGGACGACCGAGCCAAATCAAATCCCATGTGTGGGACAGTTTGATCTTACAAATGAGAGAGAACCCCATTTCTCATTGTGGAGGTCCGAGTAAACAGGGAAACTAGTCAGAATATGGAGCATTGACCGCATAAAACCCAAAACGGTGTGAAGTCCTGCATCCCAAAATAAATGACTATGAAAACTTACTGGTGAAGAAATGCTTAGGGTATCAGAGAAGATAGTCATAAGAGGTTAATTTAAATTTGAATTTTATTTATGGCCTTTATGCATCTCAGGATTTGACCGGGATAAGGTAGGGGAGAGGATGTTGTGTAAGCGGCTAAGGGGTCTGTCCGTGGTTCGTGTCAAAATGCTTGAATGCCTCTCTTTACTATTGCAAATTTTGATTCTACTGTGAAACACACCCAATATGCGCTTCACAGAAATGCACTTGCACGGTATTTTTCATGTGCCTCATGGGGGCCAAAATAGGGTACAGGATGTACCTATAGTAACATCCCATACAGAAACATACGTAGGTACAGCCGAAAGGATATGAGGCACAGAATTGTAATCCACCAACAGAATGGTTGATGTCGCTAAAACTGTACATTTGAGCACTTTGAAAACTTATTGATGAAGAAATTCTTAGAGCACCTGGGACACTGGACTCAGCATTTAATCGCTGATGATAGCTTCTTTTATATCATCAGAATTTCTTTGCCAGTAGGTTTTCATAGGAGCCCCAAACATAGTTTCGAATTTAGAATCATATGACTATTTCCATAAGCGAAAACATTGATTTAAGGAACAGTTACAGATTTTCTCAGCGTTAATCAATATGCGGAAACCCCTCTACGCAGCACTCAATCAATCATAAAGTTTTCCCCATTCCACACATAGGGTAAAGCTTTGATTTTGATATGCCTACTTCTTACGTTATTATGTCGAATTATTACCTTATTTGGGAAGATGTAGCGCCATATTTAAACGCCTTGAGGTATGAAACTACACAAGTCTCGAGATTACCTTCAAAGAAAATTTTATTTCTTCTTGTGTTGCTATGAGAAGTCGCTTCACTAAAATCTGAAGCCAGTTTTCGCTCCTTAACTACGATTGTTGATTTGCTAGTTTCCGTTACAGTTTGGGTGCATGTATTGCAAAAATACCGTATGAGAAGACTGTAGCGTTTCCAGGTGACAAGCGACCGTGTAAATGAAGATTGCTAAATCCGAATCTGAATTTATTTTCTTTTTATCTGCTTTCATTTAGGCGCTAGTCTGCGTTAGAGCCTGAGTACAGATAGTGCAAAATTACCGTTAAGATAATTTGTAGCCCAACAATATTAAAAACATGTGGATATATCAAGGTCTGTTAACCCAAATCTGAATCAAGTTTCGCTCCTTTTTAGCTTTATTTCTAGGCGTAAACGTACGTCGACACAAAAAGCTATATTTTGGGACTGATAAATTTCCAATCTTTGGTCATGACAAATTTATGTATAGTCGAGTCGAGATAAGGGTTTTTGCTGGAGTCAATTCGGAATAAAAATTTTCTTGATTCCATTTCATGTACGTGCCTCCTAGGTTTAACATTTAAAAAATCAACATTTTAAAATTTGCTACGTCGACCGCCATATTTGAAAATGGCGTCCAACGAACACATTGAAAACAGCTTTTTGACATTTACACGAAAATATTGCAAAATATTATAAGAATGTTTGGGACATAAATTAAAATACACAAATTTTGGTCTTCGTTTTTTTTATACGTCCCATCATTTGGCTACAATTCATATGTCTTTCCAAGTATCCAATTTCTCCTTTCCCACAAGCATTTAATCCCCTCCCTCTCACCCCAATATACTTTCGACGTTATTTTTTTTATGAAAAAGGTGTAGTATATATGTCTATATAAAAATCATCCATAGATCGATCTATTTCCCTAATAATTGGCAAAAAGAGACGCAAGAGAAGGAAATTTAAAATTACAAAAATTGGAAACACATGCGAATTGTAGCCTAACGATGGGTCGTATCAAAACACTGAAGAGGACCAAAATTATGTAAACTTTTGTGTTCTTTAATTTATGTCCTATGCATTGTTTTCGTATTTTGCACCATTTTCGCGTAAATATCGAAAAACTGTCGTCAAGATGTCGGTTGGACGCCATTTTCCAATATGGCGGCCGATGTCGCAAATTTCACAATGTAGATTGTTTAGTATATGAAACTAGGGAGCACTTAAATGAACTAGAACCAAGAATTAATTTTGTTTGAATTAACTCCATCAAAGGCCAATTTTTGTTCTATCTATCTCGATTCGACTAGTAACAACCAGAAGAATTTAATTGCTATTTTTTTTTCTTTACAAATGGTGTAAGGGTGTCTCCTTGCCAGTTTGCTCTCCGTCCATTTGCAGATGGGAGCAAAGGATATAGGATTTATGCATCATAGTTCCTGATGTCACACGAAGGAAGACAATAGTGTTTAAAGGGAAGGAAGAGAAGAGACAGAACAATGATTCTTTGTTAGACCGCTTGAACAAAAGGTGGTTGTCAGTTCCATATCTAAATGAGGGTAAGGTAGTAAGAAGCGACATGATGGTAGTGGTATATGTGGAATCGAAGAAAGCACTTTCCACTATTACGTAGTTTAAATCTTACCTTCGGGATATATTATTCAATCGTAAATAGGGATAAGTGCAAATATGATTGTATATATGATAGATACGGCATGATTTGTTTGTTGGAATTCTTATTTTGTTTTCCCAGATATCTTTAGTTGAATTGTTATTAGCTGCGTGCATCTTCTATCTCTTGGCTTCTTTAGTGGGGTCCGGACCCCAGTATTTTTTATTTAGCGTTGAAGAATAATCATAGCAAATTTAGTACAGATACGTTGAACGCAAAAGAAACATTTACAAAAAAAAGTGATTGGGCTTAGCAAGAGGGCCTCTCGGACCCCCACAGTCTTTTGTCTCGGTATTGAAGAGAATGTTCATGTCAAGTTGGATGCGGATTTCTTGAACGGTATAGAAATCTTTGCAAATACATTGAACGCCTGTAATATTTTATGGATTACATCTAATTGCATTTTGTTTTAAATAGCCATGGCAGTTAAGTTTGTAAACACCTTTCAAACACCATGTCATTGTTCAAATCTTATTGCCTGATTTCCATGCCAATGATTAAATTTTAATCACGATTGTGTTCGATTATATTTTGTATGTTTAATGCACTTTAAAATTTTAACATTCGCTATTGTTTTTTTGCTATTTTTCAGCGAATAATGGATTCCGCGGAACAAGCAGCTCTTTCGCATAAGTTCGATGAAAAACTTTCGGTAAATTATTACAATTCGAGGCGACTGAACGAATTCGCGTCTGACGGGAAGCTGCTAAAAGATAATCAGGAAATTACACTCATTCCGAATAGCCATTTTGACAACCTCCCAGTCAACACCAGTTTCAGCTCCGTCCTCCTGCCACCGGATGTCAAAGACTCAGGTAAGTTTCCTAACATTTTGTATATTTTTATACATCATGAAAGATTAATTGGGCAATTTACATACAAGTCACTGTAAATAAGTTACATTATGTTGTGTGAAACATAGTTGGTTGATCACTGTGTTTCTAATTGTTAAACGACCGTGGAAATTATTACTTCCAGTTACGTAAAACTAGTTATGAAATTATGACTTTGATTTTCGGGGACCATCAATTTCCAATTAACATCTGCTTATAAAATACGCATATCACATATGCTATTAGAGTTGCTTACATGGAAGTGTAAGAAGGTTTTAAAGGCAGTCGAGAAAAACATAAAGACTTGAGGCAAATCAATCGCAAGATTGTTGATCGAGTGCAAGGAGCAGGATTGTTTCGCTTGCCCCGCACGAACGGGTGGGCGTATCAGCTGTTATTATATAATGTGCAAATTTAATATATTTTGTTTTTTTAAAAAAAAATCTGTTCTAGATATAGGCACACTGTATCGACAAAAGTTAGCGAGAGTAAAGAACTTTCTTTACCGAACTATTTGGAAATTCTTTGGTTGTGTTTTTCTCAACTTATTCTTATTCTTGTTACCAAAACCAACTACTTTCAAAGATTTTGTCTTTCAATTGAACAAAGTCATTTTCTGAACAGTCCCTTTTAGAATTTTGTTAATTGATTTTATAAAACGCTTTCTTAAACTCAATCAAATACTAATACTATCTCTCCGTTTATTCTTGTTTATAATTATAATTATCCTCAGAAAACATAGCGTTAGTAGTGCCATTTCCTCTTCGAAAATCAAACCATTGCCACTCCATAACTTACAATAGCTTTGCTGTATACTCTTGTAAGTAATTATACTCTATTTCATATTCTTAAAGCAAAAAAGATTTTCGGATGAATGTTCTGGAGTGATTACATGGGCATTTCTATTCTTCTTCTTTTCCAATGAAATTGTAATCTTTCATTAATTCCATTTTCTAGAACATTTTGTCAAAGAATTAATAATAATTCGATCTAATATCTTGTCTCAATGCTTTACGATATCTGTTCCCAATAATAATTTTATATATATTAAATTCAAACTATCGAAACTCTCTTCAAGCATCTAGCCAGTCACTGTTACTTGATTTTTTTTAACTTCTGTTTGTTATGGAAGATAGGTGAAAGTAGTGACCCGTAACCTTGCTTCAGCGAATCTTCATAACATTCACTTCATATGACATACATCAGGATTCAGTTAGATCTTGCTACAGGATCCAAATAATCAGTCACGATAACTGTTTCCAGTGTTGAACTCAGAACATCTCGAATAAGACACACAGTACATTTTCTTTAAATTTCTCCAACTGTTTTGAACCAAGATTTATCACTTCATAAGCGCATCACCTTTATTCGCACCTTTACGTTCAACTTAGAGTCCTTAGCCCCTCTATGTATTCTTTGCACCCGTTCAATATTCTATTCTGCTCAACAATAAGAATAATCAATCTTGTTCTATCTTAAGCAGACATCTTTTTAGCGGACTTCAAGTAAAGTAGGTTCTATATTCGATATGTTGCTTTTTGTTCGTTAATTGATTGATTGAATTTTTATTGACGTCCTAAACGATCTGGTAAGCTTCTAAGGATAGGACCTACAGTTTAACGTGGGCAACGAACCACTTGTGTACCCTCCGGGAATCGAACCTGAGACCCCTTGATTACAAGGCAACGAGCGTTACAACTCATGCACAGGGGACACTCTTACTTTTTGTGTTCTGTGTTTCTTCTTGAGCTTAAGGGCATAAGCCATAGTGATGTTACCGCTCATACAATTCATTTTATCTTATCTTCTTGTGCTTAACCATGCAAAACTTTTGAATGCGTGCAACGATTTTGTTGAAACTTTAAGCGTTTTGTTAGGAATGTTACCGTAGTGTCTTTATAATAGTATCTTTAAAATACCTGTAGGGAAAGGTAAAAAACGAGAAAAGATTTTCACTTTTTATACATATATAGTTATTGATTATTAGGTAGCCTGGAGAATAAACAACTCAGAAGACACATAACAACGATATCATTACTCACCCTCAAGGTTCACGTAAGAGTCGTTATTTCCTAGATGATTTGTTAATCATTCTTTAATGTACAATAAAAAGGTAAAAAAAAATAAGAACATCACAGTTAATAAAAGTTGTTACTAACAAGTGTAAGTATCTTACAAAAAATTTTTCGAACCAAGGCAAAATAATTGCATCTTAAGAAACTTTAAAATATCTTTAATGAATAACTTTTCTTAAATATTACGTTATTGTTTAGTTCTTATAATGCATTTTTAAATTAGGTTTCTTAATTTAAAGTTGTTTTTCTTTCATAATTCTTTTTGAAAACTTCATCAATTTTGATTTCCTGTACGTACATGGGAAAGAAATACTGCAAAAGGAAAAAAAACGAAGAAAATGTTAATTCATGATACTGAGCAATAAATACATTTCCTTTTGCTATGAAGCAAGTTTCTTTTCCTTTTTAATTTTAAGAAAACAACAATAAATTAAACAAAAATGAAATCAATACAAAGGAAAGACGAGAAAGCAAAGCAAAAAGGAAACCAACTGATGCGGGCTTTGCTGTTTGGTTATATAACAAGTTGGTTTTGGGAGAACATCGATCAGATTGTGTCTGGATGTAGTTGTGTCATTCCCAGATCTGACCTGTGCTACTTTTTTTTTTTTTTTTTTAAAAAAAAGGATTTTTCTTTTCTGTCTGCCTTCCAACATTATACTTTATTCTCTTCATCACGACAGATGATATATGAAGAACATTCCTTTTCCTTTCTCTCTGCTATTAAAGAACTAAATTTAGGTCACATAATACCGTAGTGAACGTGATGATAGCACATATTTTAAAGTATGTTATTCCTAAAATAATGATACATAAAATACATTTACATTTTATTTAATGTTATTATATAAAACCTTTGTACACTGTGTAAAACCAAAAATAAAGTAAGTTAGAAACCACCTAGCCCATCAATTTGCATCAGTATGGTAGAAAGTACTTTGGTCCCTCATTACGAGCAAATAACTAAGTCAGATACCACGTAAAGATTTTTTAGAAATTCCACATCCTTTATAATGGAGGATTCTTCATGTGTTTTTCTGAAAGTCAGCAATTGTATGATACCGGAGAATAAAGCAATAATTTCCATGGTATTAAACGTTATCCTGTACTAGCGAAAATAGTTCCTTTTTTTGTTATATCGCTCACCCATTCTTTGCAATTTTGTTTCTTTTTACGTAAAGTTAGTAAAGCAAAATCAGTTGTAAATATGACAGGCTTCAGCGCATTGTTTCATTATTTTATGTAAAATACATTTTCTCGTCTTTCACTCACCTACGAAAACTGAACTACTGGAATGATTAAAACTCTCTTAACTTCTTAATGTTCAGTATATCTATGTACTACATTCTCTTTGCAACCCACTGACTTGCCATTATTTAATCTGACTTTTTGTTTTAGTAGAGGTACCTTTTACACATGTTCTTCTACTTTACAATACAGTACATTCAATGTCACTAAAAACTCCACAAACAAAATCAACTTTTAATTGCATGAACCGTTACAACTTACAAACAAACGCAATCTTGTAAAAAAATCTAATAGTAACAGTTAATACTTTTTAGTAACGGTAGAATTGATAATTATTCAGCAATATGAGCTTGTAAACGTTGGTAATAATTTCAGTCTTACAAGTTGTTAACTTGTAGAATCTTTGCTGGTTATTGTACAACAGAATTTTAAGAATTAGAAACCAGTTCACTAATGGCACTAGGTTGCAATTTATTATGCAATTGGGTCTAGTTTTTCTGAACTCTAACCTTGAATAGCGTCTCCTCTCTGTTATTCAATTAAAGTACATCAAATGGATACTAGGAAAAGGTTTTGTCAGGTTTCTTCCGATTCAAGTTGCCTAAGATACACTAGACTCCTATTCTTCTTCAATTTATTTTCCTTCCTTCTGTATTTATCCTGTACGAAAGTCATCATTGTTCTTCCTTATCTCTCTCTATATATATTAGTAGTTTCTACTTTTCCTTATTACTGTAGCAGCTAATCTGTTACGGGGGAACATCTATAACTCTACCGTACGCAATAAGAAGATATATGTTTTTCATGAGTCCTCCATAGACTCTCTGTATTTCGCTTCTCACTTTTACTCTGCATTCTAAAAACTTACCACAATATAAAATATCTTTCGTATTCCCTTTCATTAAGCAATAGCAAAAACATTGAACGAGGCTGTTGTATTATAATCACTTTATGGCTCCTGTACTAATGTAATTTAATTTTTGGGCTTTACGTTCAATATGGTACGTTAGCTAAGGTTAGGTTAGGTGAGATTGCAAGTATAAAGTGAAGGGGTACAGGGGCTTTGACGTGATTACAATGGAGCAGCTTCCATTAACTGTACAACCATTAACCATGGTATTATTATTGCTATTAAATTGTTTGTTGTCAGTAAAAAATAACAGTCAGTCGTTTATGTCTATTCACCACACTTTCTACATCTTCTCCCGAACATTCCACGCAGTCCTTTTCACATGGTACGGACTCTGTAATGTAACTGTTGGTTAAATTCCACCTGTTCCAGGTAAAATGCACATAAAGATCTTATATTGACCTAGATATTGAAATAGAAACACCAAAAAATATTGAAAATGTTGGTACAATATATCTACATTAAAATTTTCATTCCTCCGCCCGGGGTTAAGGCCATATTGCCGAACCTTGCTAAAAAGTGGTTTTCTATATACTTTGTTTGTCTTCTTCATAAATAAGGCTAATTTTTTGAAATAGTGTTAATTATTCTACAGTGTGTTGATAAAGTAGGTCGTTGTTATGAATCAATCTTTGTTGCCCCGAAAGCGTCGTCGTTATATCAATTCTTTTCCTCACAGGAGATAATAGTAAGTCCTTCAATCGACTTGAGCCAAAGTTGCCTAAAGGTCTTCATTAAATTCAAAATTAAGTCCTTCAATAAGTTTGAGTTTCTTCTTTTGTTTGTGAAGGTGCCTTAGCGTTCTTCATATTTAGTTTTGTGTATGGCCAATGCTTTCTCACTTTTCTGTTATTCTTTGTCATCAATCATCGACCCAAAAGGCCTGGAGCCATCATCACGGACATTTTTGCTACCATACACCAAACTTTTGATCCGAGAGCATTTGTGTGAACTCAGTTTCTATGCTTCCACGAGCTCCACCGTAACCCCTTGCACATTATAACAAATGGTTAGTTCCCCCTTTTCTGTTTCTTATGATCATCATCTAATTCCTGGACCCTTGGAAGTGTGGGGGGGAGGAATGTTACATTGAACAGAGTGTTTCAAAGTCCATTTTACCAAACACTGTAGCTCCTGTCCTTAGAAGCTCATCAGCTCTTTTAAGATGCTCATAACTATTTATTCACTCAATCATGTGATGCTCGTTTAGTGAACTAACTAAACTAACTAACTAACTCTATGGCTTATGGAACTCGCAAGTTCATCGCCGCAGTAACAAACGTTCGCCATTGGATTCTATCCTGGGCAGTATCAAGCCAGTTTTCATCACGAACACCTACTTCTCGAAGATCTCTTCTAATATTGTCCTCCCAACGACGTCTCGGTCTTCCCAATGGCCTCTTTCCATCGGGCCTTCCAACCAGGATTGAATATAATCTTCGGTTTTCCCCCATCCGAGCTACATG
>JAGDQP010025176.1:0-27162 GCA_022664845.1 Lepisma saccharinum | reverse complement strand
ATGACTTCATCCCTAATTATTATGGTTTGATTTCCTTCATTTCCTGTGTTTCGGCTTGCTTATCATGTATTTTGTTTTATTTATGTTTCCCTGTAGACCTATCTCATCGCACGCATCTACTAAGACATCGGTGTTGCTTTCTAGTGAATCTATAACGTCCCCTATTAAATCTACATCATCCGCGTATACGAACAGTTGATTCAAACCATTCAATGATAGTCCTTTTTGTCTCCTTTATTTTTTAAAATCGCATATTCTAACGCTAAGTTAAACAGTAGTGGTGACAAGGCATCGCCTTGTTTCAATCCGTTGCAAATCTTGAAACTATCTGACATATTATTACCTATCCGTAGTCTGCTTATGGGGTCGCTGAGACTCATCTTCACTAGTTGAACCATTTTTCTCTGAATTCCAAATCGTATCAGGATACTGTATAACTTTTCCCTTTTGATAGAATCATATGCTTTCTTAACAGCAATGAATAGGTGATGAACCGTCCCATTGTATTCCCATTTCTTCTCCAAAATTTGTCTCAAGGCAAAAATCTGGTCCAACGTGAATCTATTTCTTCTAAATCCACATTGGTGATCTCCAATTATTTCATCTACGTATACCACCTAGGCGTGTTAACAAAATATTACTTAATACCTTGTAACAGGTTGGAAGTAACTAGATTCCGCAGTAGTTATGACACTCCGATTACACACGCCTTGTTTGTAAATCGGAACTATTACTGAGGTTTTCCATCCTTTTGGGAGCTCCTTCTTTCTCCATATAGCACTAGTGCCGTTCTTCCCGCTTTAATTAATTCGGCTGGAATATTGTCTATTCCTGGTGATTTGAAATTTTTCAATTTCTTTACCGACATTTCGATCTCGATCTCGTTAGGTTCGGGAATCCACGGCTCTGCGGAATGGATTTCAAATTCCTCTGTTTCTTCCCCGTTGTGTACATTAGGAAGTTTGTCGAAATAACCTTTCCACACATCAACAATTTTAGTCGCATCCCTAACCTCTGCTAGTAACCATTTCTCGAAGAGTTTACCCCTTTGTATAAATATCGTATGTTATTTGTCTTCCCGTTCTCCTCTATCTCCTGAATGTTGTGCGTCAGATATTCTCGCTGTTTCTTCCTGATCCCGCGTGTGGTGTCTCGTTTTACGTTACTGTAGTGGTTGGTATTTGCTTCGATTTTATTACTTAGCCATCGTTACCTTCCTTGTTTTTGTTTCTCATGAAGCTTAAAAAATTCGTCATGAAACCAAGATTTGTTTTTCTGTTATTTCTTCTCACCTACACGTTCGTTCGCTACACTCTTAACTGTTTCACGACTTCCCTCCCATATCATACTTACATCAATTTCATTATTAATATCATCATTATTATTACTCGGGTCGGTTAAGATTTCGAACCTATTTAAGAGTTCGAGTTGGTAATCTGGTTTTATGCTCGGATTATTTAATCGTTTAACTTCGAATTTCAGTTGCTTTGGTCCCTTGTTTTCCTTTTTTCGCGATGCATAACTTTTTCCTTACTTTTGTGATGGTCGGTGTCACCTTCCGCTCCTCTGGATGATCTAACGTCCATTATGTTGGTGAGTCTTCGTCTCTCTACTAAAACGTGATCGATCTGGTTGAGAGTTTTGCCGTTCGGAGATACCCATGTGTATTTGTGTATGTCTTTGTGTTCAAAGTACGTGGTCTTTATTTAGCAATATCAAATTATTCTTCCTTAGAGACTAATCAGAGGTTAATCTTACACTACGGAAGAAATTATTAAACATACAATTTCGGGATTTGAATTCAACCCCACACACTAACAATATGAATCGTGAGCGTAGCCTCGAAGACAAACATGTACAATGAACGATAAATGTTTCTGAAATGCAAAGTACTGGACATAGGTAAAACAGGTAAAACCATACTTAAAATTTTCGGTTAATCATTTCTGGTGAGAAAAACATATAGTTTCCTCCCCTTCGACCGTGTTGAGTTCGCTCAAACAGTAATTGGAAAAACCAATAAACGGAGAGAGAGAGAGAGAGAGACACGCCCCCTTACCTGCTGAAACTTACTTCTTCGGCCAAAGCACGGCTCCAAGACTAGAAAAGAACTTCAGTAAGTAATAATTAGCATCTCACTCATGAAAGCTAGAGAAATATGATATGCGCTCTCCAATTAACTGAGAAATAACATAATACTGACAAAAAAATATCTTTTAAATTTGGAAATGGAAACCATCATTCAATACTGGCGAAAGTTACAGTAATTGGGTAACGAGTCTTCATCGTTCTCTGTGGCGTAATGGAAACAGTTCGCTCGATGTAGAGGTAGTAGCAGGATGTCCTTCCTCCACAGTCCAGATAACTATTTGTGCTTCAGCTCGACGAGAATTGTGTGGCAAGTGAGTATTGTACCAGTTTAATTCCTGGTTGTCCTACTTATCTAAAATTATCGAGAAGTATACCAGTAAATCATAATATTCCTATTATACGCAGAAATACGATCAGTGTTGATTTACATTCCTTACCAGAGAAACCGAATATTGAAGTAGCGCAATTGAAAGTACCAGCAATTGATATACTTTCATTTGAAGTGAATTTTCATTTTTTTTTAAATATTTTTGAAACTCGCAAATTTAACATTGGTGGACATAGTTATACAAGATAGACAAGGTGTGTTAAACCTTCATATAAACAACGTAGTCACGCCATTGCCAGTGGTGAAAGAACAGCAAGAAGTCACAAGATAAGTGTGGGAATTATCACTATGGAAGTGAGCGATATACAGGTGAATGAATTTTTGCCCAATTTGGAACAGCAACCAGTTCCGTAAAAATCAGTCGTCATCAGCGATTACCATACTCAGTTTACAGTGGACGCCGATTGGTATTTTTTTCTTAAGTAAAAAAGACGATACCATATTTTATACCATAATTAATTCTCACAGGGTGCAGATCTTTATACTTGGTCAAACTGTAGAAGATAACCCAAGTGAAAGTATTAACAGTGCCTCAAGTGAAACGCGTATTCCAGAGCACACATTTCAGCTTGAGCTAAATGAATTCCCTCCCGTGGGTAGTGAAAAAGAACATTTAGTAGGTAAAAACAACAACAAGTTCTCGCAGTTTCATTCGAAACAGAGTGAAGTTAATACTTTGGACAACCCTGATTTTTCAGGCCACAGCTAAGTGGAAAACCAGAGTTGAGGAGCCTCACTCGTGAATGTTGAAGCGCATGCGTCAATTTCGTCCATGCAACCTACGGCAGCTGCTGTAGACGGAAGCAAAGAAAGTGTTCCTGCTTTTGTTTTTAATAGTGAGTGTCAGGACAAAATAATAGATATCCTCCATGTGAAGTTTATTAGTTAGTTTATGTCAACTACCGATGACCGTGATGTGATACACAAGGATTTGTAGTTTCATTAGCTTCTACATTGGTAGTTGAAAATCAAGTGGAACTTGATCCAGGTATTCGGGGGGACTAATATTGGTCCTAAAGCGCTTGTTTCAGGGGATTGTGAAAATCTGAGTGGAGTGGATACCTCCTTACAACAGGTTGATAGTGGTAATTTTGACGACAAGCGGTCTGCAGTTTTACCGCTGTCATCTGGCTTGGAAAAGTTTGATTGTCTTCAATGTAAACGACCTTCGATATTGTGATTTACATCAGTCCCAAAGAAGAAAGAAAACACGACGAAGCAGACGTATTCAAGGTTTTCAGGATGCAGGTTGCCCAATGTTCCGACGGGGCAGTCGGCAGTAACAGGTGTCGTTAGTGATTCGTAGGAGGAAATTTAAATTAGCGTGTGTTTACATGTCTAAAGGCGCTGTTATATTTGAGTGTTTTTCGTTTAACCGAGGGTCTGAATTTTATCAGGTAAGACCTAATGTATTACCTGTTTTTATATGGGCTGTGACAATAGTTTTCATCAATTATTAATTATTGCTAAATATTCACACTATGGCCTCTTTTACAGTAGTGGCTTTGTTTCTGTATTTATTACAAATGCAGTCGCTTAAAGAGAGTTCATTCAATAATGCGCGAGCTTACAACTATGCTCCTTTGGCCAGTTTACGTCGTTTTGTTTACCAAGAGAATGTGGATATGGTAACAGTACAGAGACTGTTAGTAATGAAACATTAATTCCAAATTATCAGGATATACATAATATCAACACAGAAAACCGCACTGGATGCTCTGTTTTTATTCGAAATGAGATAACTTATAATAATGTTTTCTTGCATGAGACTGGTCGCATCATTGCAGTGCAAATTAAACTTTTTCACCTTTTTTTGCGTATACTTACCGTCTGGCACGCATAATACGCAACAGCGGGAAGCAATGATTGCTAATGATTTAGCGCTTGAAATACAACGTCGTAATAGTGAAGATATGATAATCACTGGATACTTTTATAGCTACAATTAATAATATTGATTCTTCTTCTGGGCGAAATATAAGTAAAGAGTTAAATTCTTTAATAAGAACTTTCAATTTAGTGGACTTATGGTCAAGCCAACAACAGCATCTCATACAAGGGCGACTTTTTTTTATAATACTGGTTGGTCCAGAATTGACATGCAACTTTGTACGAAAGCTATGTTTTCTAATTTTAAGAATATTAGGGTTGTACCGCTAGGTTATTCTAATCACAGGTGTTTGGTCGCCGGATATAGTTGGCCAATGGGTAAACACTTTGTAAATAGCTATAATTGGAATTTGAATGTCCAACATTTACAGAATGTTGATTACAATAATACCATTCTTTCACTAACAAATAGGTATAGAGTAGGACAGCAGGCTTGTGGTCAGCAGCAATGGCACTGGATTCAACTTAAAAAAGTATAACATTTCAATCAATTGAATTTTCAAAAATAATCAGCGCTGAAAGTAAAATGCAATTAGAATATTTATATGATATGCTGTTACGTTTCAATAGATTAGTGCCAGATGATCCTAATCAATTAATTAGTGTTAAAAAGTTGCAAGCAGCAATCCGATTAGTACTTGCAAGGCGCTATAGTGGCATTATTGTCCGTAGCAGGTTGAAACAGGTAGGGGTGAATGAGCACCCCAAAAATTACATCTTATAACTGAACGTAAAAGGGATAAAGGTCAATTCATTAATAGTTTTATTACTGCTAATGGCGAAACATAAAATGGCGCTGACCTTTATCAACCTATGCGGGCAAACTATAAAACTTTATTTCAGAAAAAAACCTTTTTGTCCTAATAAATTTTGCGTGCGACAAGATTCATTTAACATCTTAGAGATTGAGGAGGGTAGAAAGATAGGTGGGCCCTTTACTCTTGAAGAAGTTATTCAGGCTGTTGGTGTGTTAAACCCATCCGCCGCGGCTGGCATTGATGGTATTACGCAGATTGTTTTATAGGCATTTCAAAGTTTAACTTGCCCCAATTCTAACAGAGGTTTATAATCAAATGCCTCTGGGAGGCCCTTTGGACCCAACCTTTAATACATATATTGACTTGCTCATTCTCAAACGTAATCTTAGTAACCTTTCAATCCAAATTTAGGCTAATAGCGTTGATGAACGCTGACTATAAAATTTTAAATCGAATTATTGTTAATCGCCTCAAACCATATATGTTAAAGCTTTTGGATTCCGCACAAACTGGTTTAGCCGGGTAGATTAGTATGCACGTATCGTTAGCCTTTTTTTCAAGATAGCATTCATGCTTGTAACAAGTCTTTAGTTGATGACTTTAACATCTATGTCGGTGATGCGTCTAATGCATTTGATTCCCTAAATTTGGACTATTTGCATTTAATACTGAAAAATTTGAATTTTCCTGACAATACATTATCTTTGTTATTTCGCTGTTTTTTTAATCGTAGGTTGCTTCTGATTATTAATAAGAGGTTAATGTTGCCATTTTATGTGCAGCGGGGCATTTGTCAGGGAGACGCTTTGCCATGTTTTATTTCTTCACTGGCACTAATGCCTTATATTCGCCATATACAACATATTCTTTTAGGTATTGCGTCGAATGGAGTCAAATTATCCGTCCTTAATTATGTGCAAGATACTCTGTATTTTGTTAGATCTAAATGTGAAATGGAAATGGTTTATGCTGATCTACATGATTTTGAGAAGGCATCAATCATTGCCAATAATTCAAACAAGGTTCAAATATTTCACACTAATAGATTGCTTTACGGTAACTTCGTTCAATATGGCACTGAAAACCACCAATTTAAATATTTGGGTATTATTTTCTCGCATATTGTAAAAGATACTATTGCCATAAATAATCAACGGATACAAAATATTGGCAGATATATTCAATGTTTTGGGGGAATTTATGATACGCTTTTGTTCAAAGCTCAGTTTTTGAATACTTACATTCAAAGCAAACGCACTCATATTATACAAATTTTTCCAGTGTTGTCTAAAACCGTAGCACGTATTGCTAACTTGACTAAAATTTTCTTGTGGGAGAATTATCCCATTCAGGTACACCGCAATACTTTTTATTTGCCGGTTTCACAGAGTGGTTTAGGTCTTAAGTCAACTCTTTTTCATTCACATGCGCTGCTTTAACATCGTGCCATAGGAATTGGTACATGTTATTATATTACCATTCCAGGCAAATTGATTGAGATTATACTTTCTCATGTGGATATCAGTTTGCCTTTAAATATCCAGCCATGGAGGGATATAGCGTATTATTTGACTCATGAAGTCATTGATATAACGTATGCTATGATTGCTCGTATCCCTATGGAGGTCTGGTCAGTTAAGAAGATTTATGAATTTTTGTTACACAGTACTTTATGTCATATCCCTTCTATGCAGCGCCAGTACCCAGATATAATTTTGAGTGATACTGTCAGGGTTTGAGCTTATTTGCTTCAAATCCATCCTTTTTCAATTTAGCTTTTCAATATGTCCATGGGATTATCACACATAATGTTATTTTCCATCAAAGAGGCTATGTTCATTACATGTTTCATGTGATCACGACAAAGCAGAGTAGAATATGTGCTTCGAGTAGGAAAGTCGCAATTAATAACGACTTAGGAAAATTAGAGCAATGGTTCGAAATTAATAAATTAACGTTGAATATCGCAAAAACAAAATGCGTATATTTCAGAAACATTCATAAAACAGAAAATATTAAATACTATCCGATTTCTATCAATTCCGAAAATATACTCACAGTTTCAAATACAAAGTATCTAGGTACATGGTTCGATGAACATTTCACATGGGAAAAACACTTCACAGAAATAAGCAAAAAAGCGTCACTACACATTGGTTTACTCTTCAAAATTTCTCGGATGTTTCCCGAAAATGTAACTAAGATATATTATTATGCTTTTGTACACCCATACCTTTCGTATAGCATTGAATCATGGTATGGGAACTTAAGTAAACAATACAAGCGAAAATTATTTGCATTGCAAAAGAGAGCAATTAGAATAATCAAAGGTGCAGACTATCTGGCGCATACGCGTCCTCTATTTGAAGAGCTTCAAATAAAGACGCTAGAGAAACTTTATTTATATAGACTAAGTTGCCTAATGTACAGGATACTCAATAACAATGTTACTTTATTATCGTGCCGAGTAACAGCTTTAACACACCCTATAAGAACAAGAAGCAATAACAAAACAATCAGTTAACAATACGAGGACCACGTTTGAACTATGGAGTACGAAGCCTCACATTTAGTAGTATTAGTGTTTGGAATTCCTTACCCTCGAACATAAGAACAGCAACAACTTATAAAGCATTCAGAAAACAAGTGAACAACGCTCTACAACAAAACCAGACTGAATTGTAAAAATGGTACATTGTATTTAATATATTGTTATGCAATTTTTATATAATGATAATCTTCAGAGATGTTTACATTTAATTATTTAACCAACTTATTTGTAGTTTTTCATTTTGTAGTTTTTGTATAATCATTCATATCATTACATTATTATATAACCACTGTATTTTTTTCGCCTTTTTGTAAGAAATTAACAATTATTGAGAGGAGGAACCATAAACAGCATTTGCTCTGTTCCACCTAAATTTATGCCATCTGTAAATTCTATATTATTATTAATAAAATGTATCTATATCTGTAAGTCCGTTTCTCTCTCTCTCTCTCTCTCTCTCTCTCTATATATATATATATATATATATATATATACTGACGTGCCAAAATTCATGGTATACCTACTTTTAACGTGTGGGACCCCATCGTGCACGGCGAAGTGCAGCAACTTGACGTGTCAAGGACGCGACAAGTCACTGGTAGATCGCTAGAAGTAATGTTGCCCACGAGACGAGACGAGATAGAGAAATGTCTATGAAAAACGGGACGAGGCAACACTCTTCCAATATACAATAGACATCTTTTCGAGACGAGACAGTCTTAATCTCGTCTCGTGGGCAACACTAAGTGGAGGGATATGCAGTCATGCACTCTCGATTGCCGTCCAAAATTCAGTGGTTGTTCCAAGTGGAGGATCGTGGACACAAATAGCCCGTTAAATGATATCCCACATGTGCTCGATAGGATTCATGTCCGGCGAACTAGGGGTCAAATCATGTGTTGAAAGTTACCAGAAGGTTTCTCAAACCAGTCCCGCGCCATTTCGGCCCGGTGACATGGCGCATTGTCATCCTAGAAAATCCCATTATCGGAAGAGTGCACGAAGTGAGCAAAGGCCTAGAGATGGTCATCAAGCTGAACATAGCGCTGACAAATCAATGTCCGGTTCAAACCGACCAGAGGACCCAAACCATGATGGAGCCACCACCAGCTTGCACAGTGCCTTGTTAACCTTGGGCCATGGCCTCATGGAGTCTGCGCCACACCCGAACCTTACCATCAGCGCATACCAATTGGGCACGTGACTCATCTGAACACACTATACGTTGCCAGTCCTCTAAGATCGAGCAAACAAGCTGGACAAACGGGATGTTTTCTTTGTGATCCAAGGCATATTGAATAAGGAAGTATGCCCACGACGGGGCAAATTGACGTTAACTTATCTTAGCGCGCGGCAATGTTTTGGATATTTGGAGTTGTTGTAAGATTTATTTACTTTACACCCTGAAAACAGTATTTCATGATTGTAATTTATTTCGAAGTACTTCCTTTTGTAGTAGACAATCCAGAACTTTGTGTGGAGTCGTAATGACCTAGCTCTTTTGAAGCTTTGGAATGCGGCTATTTGCCTCTTATTGCAGAATCACAAATAAAGGGCTCAAGAGGAAGATGATCAGTCACTAAAGTCAAATTTGTTAGGAGAGCAAATTGAAAGATTGAATAGTGACAGTGAACAGTAGGACAGAACGGCAGACGTATGCATCACTTATTGTAGTTGTGCGATTACAACTGTCACCTCATGATAATATGAAACATGGGAAGCCCATGTTCGACAATCGATTGATAGATAATCAGTATGCTCCCCCTCCCCTAGGGAATTTTGTAAACATAAATATTATGAAAGTACATGCTAAAAGAAATATTTAATATTGTTTGCCAAAAACTAACTTGATCGTTTACTCGCAGTGACATCATCAATATGGAGTCCGGACGAAAACGCGAACTTATACTTAAGCGATAATAATATCTCCCAGAATTAAGGTAGAAACTTTGTTCTTGTGTCTAATTGAAGATCGTGATTTGCGTCAGTAATTCAAGTCGATTTGGTGTTTATGTAGTACCGCCATATGTAAATATTGCGGCTGTTTTTCTAAAATATGGTTTTCTCTTTCTACTATATTACTTTAATAGCACATAACTATGATACTCTTACAGGTATCGAAAATCACCTCGAAGTAAATCTGATAGAACATAATCTAACCTTTCTAATGATACCAATAACATTGTTTTACCTTAAAACGTGAGGGAGATAATCAGTTTTGTGTGATACAGGGTGTAATGCATTCGGACCTTCAATTACGCATAACTGAGGACCGTACTTAATATTTTATACGGACGGACGGACGCCATGAGCGGTACTAGAAGGTTCGCTGATGAAGGGACTTAGATCATATAATGAATATCACAACAAAGTACACATTCTGTAATTCATGCATCTTTACTAATTCTCAATGTACAGCAAACGATCTCCAACAACAAATGGTACCACTATCTCCGTATATGTCTAATGTATTTTTGCAGTTACATGAAATTTCAATGTTGTTCCTACAAATTCAAGCCTAGAGAGTCCTAACGTTTAGGGAAAAAAAAGTTCATTTCGTTTTTCTTCATTGTTGAAAGAGCTTCATTGTTTTTGTAAATATCAAAGCCTATAACAATGAAGCTCTTTCAACAATGAAGAAAAAAGAAAATTAAAAATCTACATTGTTTGAACTCTTGAATTGGTTATGAACTTTCTTCCCTGAAAGTTTGAACTCTCTAGGCTTGAATTTGTAGTAGCAGCATTGAAATTTCGTGCAACGATAAAAATACATTAGACATATACGAAGTTAGTGCTGCCATCTTTTATTGGAGATAGTTGTTTTATATCAACCTTAAGTATGTTGCCATACAACCTTGTTCTCTCTCACGTTTTGGCATTATTACAAAACAGTTGAATACACTGTAAAAAGTATATGGTTATGATCTGGAATATTGAAATAAAGAATCATTATAATTTAATATTAGTGTTTATGTTTTACATATTTATGGTTTAGTGACCACATGTTTTCTTAAAACAAAAGCCCTATACACTGTAAAAAGTGGAAACACGAAATGGATGAAAGTTACTCCGCTTTATGGAGAAATAAAAATTGAAAATTAGTGTTTCGTTGTATTCATTCTCAAATGTGGATATAGTGTAAGCCCTTTAGTGGAAAAACTGGTAACCTTAACTCCATTTTAAAGTTTAACATTTTATTTGTAATGGCTTAACGTTAACTGAAAATTATCTGGAACGGCCAAAGTGTTTCATCGGTGAACGTTCAAATTATTTTACGCTTAAAATTCGGTCATTTTCTGATCGAAGTGTATGCTAGACTGGCCTTTTTGAGGTTACGTACTTTTGTGGATGAAGTTTAAGCCTTGGTTGGATATTTTATAATCCAATGACAGGAGTAAAGTTACTTGCTTGTCACTGAACGCCCCAACATTTTGAGTGTTTATGTTGCTTTTACACTGTTAACAGTAAACAGTTGACTGGTGGATCGAGAACGGCATAATTGCATTGGCGGAAAGAGGAATTAAGTTGGGTATAAATCTTTACACAGTAGCAAACGTATCTCTCCTTTTTTTTTCTCCAGACATTCCTCGTAGTAAAATCTACAACATGTTAATGATTAACCTCCTTCGCAGTAAAATCCTGGCTATGAATATCACTCGAAAAGCCATAAACACCAACTGCCTTTGTCGCTAAGTGGCGAGAGCATCTGATCAGTGTGCTAGTGGACCCTGGATCGAAACCCGACCACCTGAACCATTTTCTTTTATTTATTTTTTTAATTTTAAAGGAACAATGCATTTTTTCTTTTCTACTTTCAAAAAATGTTCTGCTTCAATGAAATACGTTGGAAAAGACATATATGCGCATTTTGAAATTTTACAGAGAGTAAAACGTTCAACCGAAAACTGGCTGAATGTAGGTTAATCCAAAACTTGGAGGCAGCTCAGCTACCTCCATTTTTTGGATGAACGTTGTGACTCCTATTTTTACAGTGTAGTAGTCTTCATGTGTATTTAATTATTTTCTTACATTTATATATATATTAGCATGTACGTATCACCGAAGAATATATGATACGTAACTAATACACTATGTCGACGCTTCAAAATGCCCCGAGGTCCAGGAGCAAAGGGCTTCACGTTTAAGAGTGCTGTAGTACGAGATGAGTTTCATTACAATTATTAGTCCTCCGTGTGTAATAACAATGAGTTTATTAATTATTCTTAGTTACTTCACATAATGTTCACATCGTGTGACTGGAATTTGGCTTACAATTTGTTAATAGCTTTTTCACAAAGGAACGTATGCCCAATCGGTAACTACGAGATCCGGGTTCGAGGACCGGTCACGGTGGCTGTCAATTTTTCTCTGCTAATTTTAATTTAAAATTTGGTTGCATTTCAATTTGCGTCGCAATGAAATTATTTACTTCGAATAGCTTGAATGTCAGGAATTTAGTGGAACAATTTTTAGCTTCTAAGGATAACTCAGTGAGCTTTGAGTTTGTAATTAGAACGAAATAGGTTATGAGCTAAAACAATATTGATTATTTTAAATTCCCTAATGTAGTTTTAATTTACTGAATTAGTTCTTTATACATATATTATGCAGCAATAATGATATCTGGATGAATGAATGATTGCGTTCGTTAGTTTACAGTGAAAGATTCCGGGTTCGAATGCCGGTGTGGAGCTGATACATTGTGAACGTAGAGGTTCGGAATTCATTATATACTGAAGGTCAGTCCCTAGTCCTCAGGGCGTCATCGCCAATCAGTAGATACTGGTATTGAGTTGATTAAAAATAGTGATGGGACTTTTGGTATGTTAAGGACTTTACAAAATTCGACATTGGAAGAATAAATTATTGGCGTCGTCTAACGAGTTCTTACCTGAAGAATTGCATTCCGCACTTGATTAAGTTAATTATTTTAAGTTTATACAGATAAGCTTTAATAGCGATATAAGGCGATTATTAAGAACTATTAAGGAGAATTTTATCGTTCGGTCCAAGTTTTTATTATCATTTCGTGTGACGTTTATTATTCTAATTAACTAGTTGAGGATTTTTGTTATCCCAATCGATGAATTTCTTGCGTATATTTTTTAAACATGTTTTAATAAGCCTGTTTATGCTAGACAAAGATGTATGTTGTATCCTTTAATTCTCTTGAATTGAGCGGCTCGGGAGAAGAAAATAGTTAAATACCAGCAGAAAATTTTCACAGTACACGAAAGGATAATGTAATCATATCCAACTCTTAAAAGTGTGCTTGCACAAACTTTCTTATTTCAAATATACAGACAATCGTTGGACTCAAGAACTTTGTTTCAACAATTTTTTTTTTTTTTTTTTTTCAGATATAGACTTTTCTTACCACCCTAATTGTTAAAGATGTTTGAGACGCTTACCATTTTCTTCTCTCGAGCCGCTCAGCTTTTTCCAAGTTTATCTGTTTGATTGTGCATTATTGAATATTCACAGTGTTTAGTAAGAGTTATGTAAATTGTAGGGACTTGTTCAATTATTATATTGTATCAGAGTACAAAACTCATAAACATGACTAGTGTATTTGGTTTATTGTGGTAACCTATTTTGTATTTGGTTTATTGTGGAAAGGCTGGGAATTGTATCAGCTACAACAAAATGAAAAGACTAAGTAAAAAATCTCACTGGACTATGATAGTTTAATATACAGGGTGTTCCCATAGTGACTTTAAAGAAATACAAGAGTGAAACTATACAGAATATTCACTAAGTGATTGTCTGGAAAGGCTCGTATGAAGATATAGCGAGTGTCTATAAATTGACACTCTAAAAAGACTAACGCTAAGAAAAATATAAAGTTCTAAGCACCAAATTATTGAAGATAAAAAAGACGCTTAATTGTTTTCGTGAATATCCAGACCTACAGCAATAAAGCTGTTTTAACTATAAACAGGATCAAGGATCGAACAGAAACCCGAGCAGCATTGGAATTCCGTGTAAGGGGAAAATACAGGGAAGTTGTGCTGCCATCTACCAATGGAGATGGTCGCTTTACACTAACCTTAAGGCACGACTGTTATACTAACTTCTTAATATTGTATTTCGTACTTAGATAAGTTTAACTTTACAGCCTTTGTCTCTTATTGAATGACGATCGTATAAATATAAATGCTAATGAAGTGTGATATTCGCAGGTCGGATGCCAGTTCAAACAGGAGCAGCTTTCGGAATAACGCCAACTTCAATTAATTCTTTAGCAAAGACCGGATTCTGCGAAGGTGTTCCACTTACTTTAAGAACTCAGATAAAGGTAAGCAACACGAGAGAATTGGAGAATGCTCAGTATGTAACCACAATCCGAAATTCATCAAATTTAATGTACTTTGAAGAGGCTTCAAGGCTATAGTGGACATACATTTCCAACAGAACACACAAATGCTTTGAAACAGTGTTACTTGGGGAAACGGAGTTGAAGAAACAATTATTCACAAGGGAGCTTACATTGCCATTTATTTAGTTTATATTTGAACTTTTTAAATAAATTATTAATATTTACAAACATCTTTCGCAATTCGGAATAAGCGTTTTTCAAGTTGTGTTAACACCGCTTCCAAGACACCAAGCAGACTGCTTATCACTTTTTCACTACAAATTACAATCATAGACAGAGCATTTCTCTAGGCAGGATGTATTCTATGGGACCAGTGAAATTAGAACTTAATGTGGGCACTCACCTCCAGTGCATGGGGTCCCCAGTTCGATCCCGGCTCGTGCCATGTGAACTTTGTGGTTAACAAACATCCTGTGCGTGGATTTTCTCGGGGTTCTCCCACTTTCTTCATTCCACCAATTCTTCCATCATCGTCCATTCAGCCTGAGCCAAAGTTCCTTATATACCTTAAATAAATTTCGATTCGAGAGATCCCGAGGTCAATTTTCGATTCCGGCCATCCTAACTTAAGTTTTCCTTGGTTTTCCTCGGTTACATCAGGCACATAATGGAATGGTACCTTGAATTCCAAAATCCTTTTCCTTGTATACATCCAGTATAAAATAGCGAAAATTGGGCTGTATCTGGAAATTGGTAAATAAACAAACAATAAATGAACTTGAAACAATCGAAAAAAATGCGCCGAACAATGGGTTGCTGAAGTCCTGTGCCCGATTACTAGGTCAGATCAGCCTAGGGATCTAAAATACCGCTGTATTTATTTTTTAGAGTAATTTCCTGTTTATTTACTCAAAATTGGTGTTTTAAAGGGTATGTATGAGTTCACTCGTGAACTAGTATGGTCTAAATGTTGACTTACCCAATTGTCTGCCCTCCAAGATTATAGTGATTCTCTATACTTTCAGTTGAATTTACTTGAATTTTCGTTGTAAACAAGGGCCTAACGATTTGAAAATATTTTTCACTTAATATTTTTAACGATTTATTTTTTAAACATACAACACGTTAACAACAAAACATACACATCGTTACTCGTTCAATTAACCTTTGGCGTGATTGCCTGAGGACAACAACACGTTGTTGTAGAAAACCTTTGCAACAAAAGCATAGATGATCACTATTATCTTCGAGGGCAGTCAGTTGGGTAAGTTAGCATTTATAACACTGACCCTCTGCGCATTATAGAATGTGTATATTTAGTACTGGTATGTTCTGGTTATTAATATAATACTTACTTGTTCCAGCAGTGCTGAAAATATGTATTCATTTGAATAGATTAATGTCAACTTTTGTGAGCTGCGTTTGAAACACAAGTACTTTTTATTGTTTAATCATTATACATTTGCAATGCACATTGGATTTTGTTTACAATTGAAGACCTGAATTGAAAAACATCCCAAGTCCATATTTTTTAGGAGGAACGAAAAACAGTCCATACTATGTTATACTATTCAGCGGAAATCACTTTGTATTAAAGAAGAGTTTCTGTGGTGGGATTAGGATGTCATATTTATTGAAGTGTATAGCCCTTGAACATAGGTACCGACGAACAGAAAAAATGCAAATACGAAAAAAGTGGACTTGGATGTTCTTCAATTCAGATCTTCAATTACAGCAAATAAAATGCGGCTACGACTAAACAAACTGAACATGAATACAGACAAGACATCGATTGTGAACTTCCATTTGCCAGGTCAACATAAATTGCTTACCCAGATCATTATTGACTCAACTCCATTAAACTGCTCACAAATCACTAATCTATTAGGTATGACTATAAATGATACTCTAACACTATGACAGATGATGACTATATATCTGTTATATGATAAATGATGATCATATAACAAGTTTGAACTGTAAATTGTCCTCTCTCTGTTATGCTCCTTATAGATTAAAAAATACTGTGACAACACACACCTTAATAACAATATACTATTCAAAATTCTATTCTTTGCTTCAATTCGGATTCATAATGTCAGGATATTCCAGTAAGTGCTTAAGTTTGTTTCGGCTACAGAAAAGGGCGTTAAGATTTTTTTATGGATTGAAAAGAAATACAATTTTCAAACAGATTTTTAAATCTCAGAATATCTTCACATTACCTAGCTTATATATACACCTGTATAATAAATCACAACCATATTCAATCCACTACTGGATGAGAGCTCTCCCCGGAGGGAGGAGTTGGACTACTGCTCATATATATATAGTACTGTTTGCTGCAGAAAATAAAGAGTTATTTATCCAAACATAGGATGTCCATTCACATGACACCCGTGAAACTAATAATCTGTTCACAGTCCTTAAAAAGTATTCTGGTCTCCACAAATATATACATATGTTAATTGTTTTAGGTTGTTTAATATGCTTCCTCCAAATATCAAATGTATCCCAAGCCTTAATAGATTTAAGTCTGAACTTTGCAGATTACTTATAAACAAGTGTTATTATTGTGTAGATGATTTTTTTAATGATATGTAGAAATTTTATTTACTTTGTCAAGACGCCTGTTATACTTTCATAAGGCGTTCGCCTCATCATTGTAAGTCTATACAGAAGAAATGAATGAATGAATAAGTTATTACTTCGAATGTTTGGCATAATAAACATGTGAACGAGATCAGAATATTAATCCAATGACAGCAATAGTTAAGATCCATTTGAGAATACTTTTTCCACATTTATTTCTGCTTACTAGTTCAATGAATAGAATTGACTAATGCAGGGCCAGCGCTTCCTTCTGAGAAACAAGGAATTGTTGCGAATTTTCTTGATTTTACCATGGTTAAGTGGCTCGGATGAGCGGATTTTAGTACCGCTCACGCCGACCATACTGATCGATGTTTCTCATGTTGACTACCAGGCGAATGCTGAGATGATACGTAGAATATAAACCCTGTCAGATGCTTTCTATCAGAAATGTACAACTTGGCTACTTATGTCTACCCAACTCGTAGAAAATAAAACTAAAAAAATTCTGGAGGAGTTTTGGTTCATTTGAGATGTTTATTTTCAAAAGACCGCATACCTAGTGACGTAAATGTTACAGTAGAAGTAAACATGCCTTTATCTGGGAAGGCGAACACTATAATTGTGCGAATTTTCTAAAACTCTTGCTAGAGATAATGACTAGTTTTAACATTAGATAATTCGCACAAATATAGTGGTCGGCTTCCGAGAGAAACAACATTATTACGCTTACTGTAACATTTGCGGCAGTGTTCTTTTAAAAATAAGCTCCTCATTTGTGGACTCTATGCCTGGGATTGTGTACATGCGAGGTGGTATTAGATGGCTATAACCTGAATTATGATATTATGTAGTATGTGAAAGTTTTGCTATTTGAATACATGTATATTTATTCTTTCTTTAAGGAAAGCTCCATGCCTCCTAAATCAAGAAAAATGAAGCTTGATGCCCGTCATGCAACAGAACTGTAAGTCAAATAAGTAGCAATTTACTTTATTTACTTTATAATCTTTCATTTGAAGTAGAGACTAAATTTTTATAGAGCTGATTGTTTATTGGCTATTGAAGGCGATTAATTACTTAGTTCTCAGTGTTTTACCCTTCCAGTTTTATAGAGTAATATGTACCGGTAGACAGTAGGTACTTTTTCAATTTTTTTTTACATGGCCACCACATACGATAATAAACTGTACACGCACGCTATTATATAGATACTTGTTTATTTGGGGACCCGCATTCCGCCCCTGCCTCTTTGCATCCATTGCACAATATATATAGATATTTAGTCACCTGTGGATATAACTATGTTGAGGCCATGATATATCCATCCATAAGTTAATTGAATCAGCAGTTTGAAGAAGGCAATAAGCGCCAAAAATGTGAAAATCTACTTTATACCGGATTTGATATCTGGAAGGGGTAGCACATCTATACAATACACAAAGATAGCAAAAAAAAAACATTAGTAAAGCCTTGAAAAATAGGTGCGAAATAGAGATGGGTAAAAATAGCGTAGCAGCTATTTTTCACTGCTACATGGGATAAATTGCTATGACTTCTACAACCGATAAAAAATAGCAGTTACTGGCTTAGCTGTTATTTTTCTCCGAAGCTTGTTAATGGTAAAACGCATTGTTTCCTGTTTTCTAAACAAACAGAACTGCTGGAAGAACGGAACAAAATGGCAGAGAATTGTCTGCGGAGAGGACAACCATGACGTGTGAACACTACGTAATTAGTAGCGTCTGTTACCCGTGTACGGAATTGATATAAAGAGCTCTCAGAAAGCACTGGGTGATAGTTGGCTACGTGGAGTAATGGGTAAGGCGTTGGAATTGTAATGCAGTGGTCCCGAGTTCGATACCAGTTCATCGAAAGGTTTTATTTTTAAAATGGTTTATTTTATTTATATTTTAAATAGGTTATTTTGAAAGTATATTGTTTAATTTGTTTTATAACTTTATTTGCATTTAACTTTTTTTGTAATCATTTCCGTTTTTTCTGATTCTGTAGTACAATTCAGATTTAATAAAATGGTAAAAAAGATGGGTAAGATTCAGCGGTCCCGGGTTCGGTACTCCTTCGCTTTTTTTTAAGATAAACTCTTTTTTATTTTGTACTTTCGAAGGAAAGCTCTGCTTTTGCGATTAGACTTTTTTCTTCCTTTGAGGCAGTGAAAACAGCATGCACATTAAACAGTCCATAAAATTCAGACATAGTTTAGAAAAAATGAACCAGCAATTTGAGGAAGAGAACAAACGCTAAAAAATCGAAATTCAATTTTTTACTAAAAACGCACCCCAATTTATACCCGATCATCATAAGGTAGAAGAAAAGAACGATAGCCAGTTATAGAATGATTTATTTGGCCTTGAAAATATTAGTCAGTTTGAAGAAGGGAACAAGGCCACTAGCGTTTCAAAACAAGAAGTCCTATTTTCGAATGTCTGAGAAAACACGATTCAGTCACGTGTGCAATAAAATAAAACACCATACCTGACTTTACCTAACTTCCACGTGCCCTTAGTCACTGATTTTATTAAATTTCCTGATGCATTTATATATATATATATATATGAAAAGAGAAAAGTTTTTATCTTTAAAAAAGACAAACGAGATCATACCATAATTCGATCTTGGGTTTTCCGTATTAGCTTTCCGACATGCTACAAATCCACTAAATTGATAATTGGAAGCTATCTCCTTGTCAGTCACATTTACGGTGAAGGAGTAATGCGCCTGTGCGAGAATGATCCCGCCGTTATAGGAGTTCCTTATTTAAGACATTACTACAGAGCACTTGTGAACTCAGTCAATGGGGCTGCAATCCAGCCCAACTTGGTGCCGGTCCCAAGCCCGGGAAAATGAGAAGGGTTGACGTCAGGAAGGGCATCCGGTCTTAAATGCTGTGCCAAAACCATGTATGATGGGTCGTCTTAATGAAGCCTCGGATAATGCTATGGCGTACCCCGTAGGCGAAGCGCAGGGGCTTCGCCCGGTTTCTGTGAGAAATGAGCGAGGGCTACCGAGTCGAGGACGGGGTCGGTTAAAGAAGCTAGTCCACGTGAGCCTTAGAGTAGGCTCACTAAATGTTGGGACCAGGGAGTACGCTACACCCCCCAACACCCCCCCTAACACCCTCCCTAGACTTCGACAACACCCCCCTAAGGAAAATCTCTGGACATCCCCCCTAAGGGGGGTGTTCTTTCGCGACATTTAATAGTGATGAATTCCTGAAATTTCGGTTTACAAATACGGCAGTTATGGTAATACACAATCAAATCTTGGTAGCAGTATCGCATTTATTCCGAAGAAATATCTTCTTTTGGGCTACATTCCTTTCTTTTCACCTCACAAAAATCCATCAGCAGCAAAAGAAATTAGGCAGAAAACATCTCCGTATGAAAGAAAACACCTTTTGGTGACTGCTCCCTGCAGTGTTAGAGTGCAGAGATGATAGACTCACTTCAGATGCACATCAACATTCACTCATTATCTATTCAGTTGTTTTGTGTGCACAGTGGAAAAGGCGAAACGCGTCACAATGAAGAGCAGGATTATTGAAACAAAGGAACTAAGTTTAGGAGCTCGTACATATGCATTTATTTTTCTAATTTAATTGAATCTTTGTTTCATGACTAAATAAATGGAAATAAAAGTAACAATGTTTACAAACTTGATGCTCCGACCTTCCCAATACCTAAATCTGTGTTCTTCAGGGTTTTATTTCATCATTCCCTCAAGACAAAACAGGTCGAATTCATCCATGTCAACTGGAACGAACATTTTGTGAAACGAAAGCGATATGAAATGAAACTCCGAGCGGCCGTGACTCAATGCTTTGGCTTTATATTCGTTTTCCGGAGGTCCAGGGTTCCATTCCTGGAGACGGCCGTCCTGACTGAAAGTTTTCATAAAAGTCTTATACAAATGCCTGGATCATATCTTATTTTAAGGCTCTGTCCGTTTCCGTCCAATACCCTTTGCTTAATTTGCTTTATTCATGCTTCTTGTGGTTGCTAAGCTGCAATGTAAAATAGTCTCCGAGTTGTATATGGAGATACAAGAAATAAATACATCTTCGGAAGTATTGACGCTGCTGGACTTGTAGTTTAGACGTATGTTGATGACATGATGCTCGTGATGTTTAGACATATACTCACATATACAGATACAGACAGACCACAAGTGGCTGTAGACAAAGTCATGTGTTTCCCCACTTAGTTCCCAGTTAAATAAGGTACGGTATCATTCAAACACACTCACTTCTGCCAGACTTCAGTACTCGAACTCGTTTCGTACAGACTAGCACAAACACACATACAGACAGACAATAGTTAAAATAGCTTCTTCTTTCCCCCTGAACGTGCTACGTTGTTGTTACAGATAAAAAAGAGAGATCTCAAGCAATTACCTTAGTCAAGATAGTATGGCATTGGCTACATAGTTTTTTCCAATACTACTCTACACTCAGATGAAATGTTTAGCCCCGCAGCCGTGCGTGCGTTTTTTCTTATTTATATTAGAACTGACAATATTTGAAATTCGAAGAGTATAGATAAGAGAGGTTTCTCGCTGTGGTAGTCAACATTTCATCAAGGAATCGTGATTTCTGAAAATTTTAATATTTCATTAAATTTAATATTTTAATAGTCACGTGCATGCAGGTGCCAACCGGGTAGTCGTGCGGTCTAAGGCATAAGGGCAACGACTCGAAGGCCCCGGGCTCGAGTTCTGCTAGAGGCATGGGTGTTTGTGAATTTTAACTTGGTGTAAAGGGTCGAATCGTGACGGGCCAAAGTCAAAAGTGTTACTAGACTATCCCGTAGAAAATAAAGTTTTTACGTGCATGAAGGTAATAGTGACATCTACTACTTGGAATCTTTGGCGTACTTTGGTTTACAAACGATGGACTATTCTCCCGTTTCTGTTAATTATGATTCGCCACTTTCTTGTAGAGTTTATACGGTTCGGAAATCGAAACGGGGGGGGGGGCATACCATGGTCCAGTCAGGATTTGTTTCTGGCTTGGCTCCCGGATATCCATATGGTTAACACTCTCGCCCTTGGTGAGAACTGCTCCGGGTTCGATTCGCAGAATTTTGATACTTACCCAGTATCGTGATAAATGTTGTGGAGACACTTTGAATACAAGAAGGAGCAAATTGGTGTCATGGGAGCCAAAGTACAACTGCGACGAGAGCCGATGCGCTGACTACGTACTACCGAACGAAAAGCCATTTGAATTTTATTTTATTTATGGCATTTAAGATCTCAGGCTCAGGCCGAGCTAAAAGCCGTCTGGTACACCTTGGCGCTCTACGGAATGTCGTACCATTAGTTTAGGTTTGAGTTAGTAGACATGCTTTTAGGTTTTCGAAACGTCAG
Source organism: Lepisma saccharinum (assembly GCA_022664845.1). NCBI lineage: Eukaryota > Metazoa > Arthropoda > Insecta > Zygentoma > Lepismatidae > Lepisma > Lepisma saccharinum. The sequence continues at coordinate 5,185 of JAGDQP010025176.1, read as the reverse complement.
TGTGGCAAATATCTGCATGATTTGAAAAAGAAGCGAGATTATGAGTAATATTTTTTCGTTGTGAAAGTTTAAAGAATTTTGTTCAAACGTCCATCAATGCTTTGATTTGTAGCGACAGAAAAGCGAAAAATAGATATCAGAAACGTTCCTCCGGAAATATATTTGTTAGCGACTATCCTGAAAATAACCTTATTGGTCAAAAGTTGAATTTTGCATTTTTAATGTTTTTCTGCTTCTCATTGACCATTCAAAAAAATGATATTTTACAATCCGTAGGTCAATTCACTTTAACACTGTTAGGAAGAATTTAATTTGTTTAAGTGGATGCCCTGATTTCAGCATTTGTTTGGAAAGCCTCAATGAAGTCGATCACTTTGGGCATCGATCCGACAACCCTGGAATAAAAAGTGCATACAAATTCCACTAAGCCATTTTACCAACTGTGATGTAATCTTGATATACTTTCCAGGGGAGCTTGAGAAAAGTAGAGCTAATTATATTTAAAATGTATTATTTTTTGCTCTAAAGACATAGTTGAGACAAATAATCTCTTCCATAGTAATTAAAATTTAATAGTAGTTATCTGTCCAAATTTTACTAAATTAAAGCTTGCAAAAGCTAGACAAGTGCAAAAAGACAAATAAGAATATCTAACATTATTTGAAAGATATTAGTTCTGTTGGTAATTCATTCTAATCGATGAAACTGATCCGAAGCGTGAAGATAAAATCTCCTCGTAGTCTAAAATGAGTTTCCTACCTAATGACAGATGAATAAGTTGTTTGATTTTCTTCGCAAGTAATTCAAAATAATAATAATGTTTGCTATTTACACACAATTAATGATGTTGTCCTCATGTGGTTATGCACAGTTCTCATTTTGAAAAGTATGACAAACAGAAATGCGCGCGCGCGCACATACCCACACACACGCATGCGCGTATGTATACATACATGGTAAGATATAATGGATGACTGTATAATATAGTGTATAAGTGAATATGAATTACACCCCCCAATAACTTTAGACACCGCCCTTCGACTACATTCCTGGCGTACTCCCTGGTTGGGACGATGAGTGGAAGAGGAAGAGAGATTGCAGACTTGATGGAAGAAGAAAGTTCGGGATCCTGTGCGTGCAAGAGACAAGATGGAAAGGGAATAAGGCAAGAGAGCTAGGAGGCGGCTACAAAATTGCTGTATAGTGGAGCAAATGAACATGGAAGGAACGGCGTAGGAATTGTTCTTTCAAGAGAGCTGAAATATAGTAAATAGAAGGAACGACAGGGTGATGAGTATCAGGATATGCATGGGTGAAATGATCAATGTAGTGTGTGCGTATGCTCCGCAAGTAGGCTGCGAGGAAGAAGAAAAGATGAAATGAAATTCTGGGAGCAATTGGACCATGAACTTCGCAGTGTATCCCCATCGGAAAGTAATTTTGGGCGGCGACATGAGTTGACATGTAGGCAGAAGCAGAGAAAGCATTGAGAGGATCCACGGTGGCTAGGGTGTGGGAGATAGGAACGAAGATGGAGAAAGAGTAGTAGACTTTGCAACGGCATTCGATCTGGCGATTTGCAATATATTTTTCCAGAAGAAAAAGGAGCATCTATTAACTTATAAAAGTAATGGAAAAGAAAGTCAAATCGATTTCATCTTGTGCCGAAGACTACATGTTAAGGAGATTAAGAACTGCAAGGTCATAAATGGTAAAAGTGTGGCCTCACAACACAGAGTGGTGAGTGTGGACTGGGAGTTTGCAGGTAGAAATAATAGGAGGCCGCGTAATAGAGATCCCAAAATTAGATGGTGGAGACTGAAAGAAGAGAAACTAAGAAAATTGTTCAGGGAAGAGGTTATTCAAAGAATAAATCTGCAAGAAGAGGATGTCCAAAAATGGTGGGATGTGAACAGTAGTATCATCCTAACGGTCGCAGAGAAGACTTTGGGTAGAACTTCTGGAAAGACCCCCCTGCAGGAAAAGAAACGTGGTGGTGGAATGTGGAAGTGCAAGAAACTATTGAAGCGAAGAAGAAAGCAAAAATAAGATGGGATGCTTCAGGGACAGAAAAAGATAAATGTAGCTTCAAAGCAGCTAATAAGGAAGCAAAGAGGGCAGTGGCTAGAGCAAAAGCGCAAGCCTTGGATGAATTGTATGACGAACTTGAAACACCAGGTGGAGTGAAGAAGCTATACAGGTTAGCAACAACCAGACACAAGGAAACAAAGGATATTACCCATATTAGGCAAATTAAGAATGGGCAAGGATTAGTGCTTACCGATGAAGACAGAATTAAAGAGAGATGGGCCGATATTTCGAAACGTTCCTAAATGAAGTAAAGCCTAGAAAAGTTCTTAGCGACGGAACCCCAAATCCTGGACCAACGCCAAGAATAAGCCGAGAAGTAGAAAAAGCAGTAACGAAAATGAAAATCGGAAAAGCTACAGTTCTGACTGCATACCAGTAGAAGCGTGGAAGAGTTTGGGACCAGAATGTATAGATATTTTGGGATCTGATGCAAAAAATTTATGAACAAGAACAGATGCCGGCTCAGTGGAGAGAGTGTTATCGTACCAATTTTTAAGAAGAAGGGAGATATACAGGATTGTGGAAACTATAGAAGAATCAAGCTAATGTCACACACGATGAAAATTTGGGAGAAAATTAAAGAAGGAAGATTACGAGAAGAAACATCAATAAGAGAAGAACAATTTGGATTTATGCCAGGAAAAAGTACAACGGATGCAACTTTTATATTAAGACAAACTATGGAAAAGCATCAGGAAAAGCAAAAAGGGTTGCATATGGTCCTTATTGATTTGGAGAAGGTCTACGACAGAGTACCACGTCAGGAAATATGGAGATGCTTGAGGAAGAAAAGTGTACAAGAGAAATATGTAAAGATAATCCAAATATGTATACAAGAGCTAGAACTCAGGTAAGAAGTAGTGTGGGATTGACACGCCAAATCCCTGTTATGGTTAGATTACACCAGGGTTCAGCCTTAAGCCCGTACCTCTTCAACGTAGTCATGGACGTTATAACTCAGGATGTGAGAGATGAAGCCCCCTGGTGTATGATGTTTGCCGATGATATTGTACTATGCAATACTAGTAGGGCAGAACTTGAAAATAAAGTAGAGAGTTGGAGGAAGTCTCTGGAAGATAGAGGCCTAAAGATTAGTAGAAAAAACTGAGTATCTTGAGTTTAACGGAGAAGGAAATGGAGAAGTGACGTTGCAAGAAGAACTATTGAATAAAGTGAAAAGTTTTAAATATTTAGGCTCACCTGTTACTGGGAATGGCGATTTGGACTCTGAAATAACACAGAGAATGCACGAGGGATGGCGAAATTGGAAGAAAGTAAGTGGTGTTCTCTGCGACCGCAGAATCACGGTGAAGATTAAAGGGATGATTTACAAAACAGTGGTTAGACCAGCAATGATGTACGGAGCAGAAACATGGCCAATAAAGAAAACACAAGAAAAGAGATTAGCTGTCACCGAAATGAGAATGCTACGCTAGATGTGTGGGATAACAAGAAGAGACAGAGTGAGAAATGTGAGAGTAAGAGGTAAAACCAAAGTTGTAGAGATATCTAAGAAGATACAAAAAAGAAGACTGCGGTGGTTTGGACATGAAATGAAGAGAACTAATGACTGTGTAGTCAGGAGAGCGATTGAAATGAAAGTGGAGGGCAAGAGAGGTAAAGGAAGGCCAAGGAGGAAATGAATGGATATGGTTAAGAAGGATCTCAGGGAGAAAGGTTTGTCAGGGGAAGAAGTTTAGGACAGGGCTTTGTGGAGAAGACTCATCAGAAACGTTGACCTCACGTAGGTGGGAAAAGACGGAGAGAAAGAAGAGAGCACTTGCGACTAGCGACAGGAAGAGCGCACGAGGCTGAGTAATTCTCGCGCATGTGCATAATTCCTAAACAATAAATATTACTTCCAAGGAGGTGCTGCCAGTTGGCAATCTAGCGTTTTGGTAACATTCTGGAAAGCTAATCCAAGGGAGCTGAGATCGAGTCCTGGGTGAAGCCCTCCCCCTTCTCGGTCTGCTGCTACCCTCATCCATGTAGTTCCTGAAAAACGCTTGATTTCATCTACCCATCTTGCATTTGGGCGTCGTCTCGGTCGCTTCTTTTCCCTAGGAATCCAATACGATAGTACATTTGCCGTCCACCTTCCATCTGTTCGTCTAGCTATGTGACCGGCTCATTTCGACTCCATCTTCTTCGCAGTCTTGATTACATCCTCTACCTTTGTTTGTGCGCGAATCCATTCACTTGTCTTCCTGTCCCTCCTGGTTATTCTTAGCATGCATCTCTCCATTGCTCTTTGTGTGACTCTCAATCTTTGAGTCGTTTGAGCATTTAATGCCCAAGTTTCGCAGCCGTACATCATCACGGGTAAGACACATTGATTATAAAATTTACGCTTCAGACACATTAGCAGTTTGCTTTTGAAAATAAAGTGTAGTCTTCCAAACGAACTCCACGCCATTTTACATCTTCTATTTATTTCATCAGTCAACTTGGCATTCGATGTTTTAAGCTGGCCTAGGTAAACATACATATCAACTATGCCTATTGACTCTCCGTTAATCTTTATTTCCCTTTTTGCAGCATGTTGATTGTATATGACTTTTGTTTTACTTAAATTCATTTTAAGGACTATTTTCGAACTCTCATTACTCAGTTCTACCATTCTGGTTTGTAGTTCTTCTGCACTTGAAGCAAAAAGGACTATATCATCAGCGAATCCTAGGTGATGAAGATATTCGCCATTAATTTTAATTCCAACTTCATCCTAGTTTAAATTTTGGAACACTCTCTCCAGGACCGCAGAAAACAGTTTCGGAGAAATTGAATCTCCTTGCCTTACCCCTTTTCCAACTTTAAATTTTTCACTGTCTTGATGCAGTCTAATGACATAAGTGGCAGTCGAGTAAATGTTTCGCAGTAACTTGATGTATGCACTTTCGATGCCTTGATGTTCAAGTGATTTAAGTACTGCTGACAAGGAGACCGAATCGAAAGCCTTTTCAAAATCTATGAATCCCAAACATAGTGGAAGTTCATATTCATTAGTCCTTTCCATAACTTCATTCAATGTTTGTATGTGGTCCATTGTGCTAAATCCACGACGAAATCCGGCTTGTTCCCTTCCCTGATTAAAATC
>JAGDQP010025175.1:0-27162 GCA_022664845.1 Lepisma saccharinum | reverse complement strand
CACTGCTTTCGCTAAGATTCATCGTACGAGAAATTGTATCGTCTAGAAATTGTAGCGGCTTTTTAGTTTCACCCCCTTATAAATTTTCGGAAAAACTTTAGTGGATATGTGAAAGAAGATTGTTTGGAAGGTTATCGAAGCTGGCCACTAACGACTTAAGGCCGCTTTAGACGGTACAATTTCTCGTACGATCTCTCGTATGAAAGAATGTATACAATCCATTGTACGAGATTTTTCGTACGATAAATCATACAATATTGTATAGTGTTTTACACGGTACAATTTTGGATACGAGGGGATAATGATGAAACTGCTGGAGTTTATAGTTGTGACACCTCAGGTTTTTAGAGTAATAATGCCACAGATATTTGTGAAAGTATAGCCCATTTAAAAAATAGAAAATAATTAAAATATTGATAACAATTAATCTTGACGCAACAGAAATTCAGTTAATTGTAATGTTAAATTCTTCTACCAAGAGAATCTAACTGCTAGGTTTCAGTGGTAACGAAAGTGTCGTAGTTTTACTTCTGTACTTCGATAAAGATATTTCAATGCGGACACAAAAAAAAACGTTGAAGATTTTGCCGTCTTCGGTGATAAGTTCGGAGTCATATGTGTTTCGTTTTTACAATATTCCTGAGTTAACAAGATATGTGACCTAACACAGCACTTCAAAAGTATATAAATCGCGAAATATTAACTCCTGTTTATACATATGGGGGCAATTAGTAACACTGCGGTTTAACTACTTCTATCACAGAGCACTGGAAACGCCTCAAAATGCTACGTTTTACGTTCCTATAAGCATGAAATATGCAAAATACAAAAATGAGGAGTAATGGAGTAATGTAAATTTGATATGAATTATAGGCTCATTTCACACAAGGCATATAGGTGTAAATAGGGAGGGTCAGCTGTCTTAACCCTTGAATAAAAATTAGTTCGTTCGATTAATTACCTAGCTCACGTATTGACTTGCACAGCTCTGGCTTGACGTCGACACTCTACTTACATTATGTCTACTTCTGTAATTACTGTTCAATGTATTTCATTATTTCGGGTGCACAGAGCGTATATGTTTATCAAAATAATTGGGGAGGAGTATAATTGCAAAGATACCGGTATCCTCTACATTATTTCCTTTCATACATATCATGACTGTAGATGATTCGGTACTCTACGCACAAGAAAAACAATGAAAATCACCTTAACTGCATTGCACAATATATAGGAAAAGCAGTAGCTATTAGATCACATCAGAACTTTGTCTTTATATTTTTAAACATATTTCTCACGTATTTAGTACCTTTTAAGGTTATAAGAATGCAAAACGTAGCATTTTGAGGTATTGCCACTCCTCTATAGCAGAAGTAGCTGTACTGCACTATCACCGACCTTTTTATACTTCCCTTAAAAACATTGTTTTATATCTTTATACCTGTAATAGCTTATTATGCCATTATGTATGTTAATTTCTGCATCAAGTAATAACATTAATATGTTCTCTTTGTGTCGTAATCCATAACCAAACAGCCGAATAGGAAAGCACGCTATATTGCCAGTAGGGGCGCTGTCATAGATTGTACGAAAAATCCGCTGAAAAATATTACCGTTTCTATTTAGAGAACACATCGGAGATAGCATGAAGAATCGTACGATCTGCGCTTTACACGATCAAAGAATGTAACCGATGGGATTGCACACGAGGGATCGTACGAGAAATTGGATCGTCTAAAGTGGCCTTTAAAGATTAAGAGTCACACAAAGCAATGAAGAGATGCATGCTAGGAACAACTAGGAGGGACATGAAGACAACGGACTCGCGCAGAAGATGAAGTGGAGATTGGTCGGTCACGTAGCTATACGAGCAGATGGAAGATGGACGACAAATATACTACATTGGATTCCTAGAGAAAAGAAACGACCGAGACGACGTCCAAATGCAAGATGGGTAGATGAAATCAAGCGTTTTTCAGGAGCTATATGAATGAGAATAGCAATAGACCGAGATATGCGGAAAGAAAAGGGGAGAGGCTTTCATCCGGCAGTAGATAGAAATGTGAATATGAGGTCTATGCCAGAGCTACCTAGCGGATGGATTCAAAATTACGTGTTCCTGAACAAAAACCCATTAGATTTAGCGCAGACAGATATGGGGAAACGTGTTAAGTCTATTATGAGGTCTATGATAGAACTGGCAACAGATTCAGCGTCTTGGAAGAGTTAGAAGATAAAGAAGACATCAATAAAAGAAATATAATACTGAATGAGGTAATAAGACAGCCAAGGAAATAGTAGGCATCAAAAGTAAAAGAGAGCAAAATTTCAGAAGAAAATAAACTCTTGATGAAGAAAAGAAGGGAAATTAAAGACGAGAAAAAATACATAACAAGGATTGAGTACATAGAGCTAAATAAAACCGTAAGAAAGAAAATAAGAGAGGATGTACGAAGATACAACGAGCATCTTGTTAGAAATACAACCGAGGAAAACAAGAGCCTGAAGAAAACCAAACAGCAGCTCATGATAGGGAAAAAACAAACAATTGCAGTTAAATTACCAGACAGGATCGTAACACGGAATAAGGAAGAAATTATAAAAAAACAGAGAATTGTAGGAAATGAAGATTCAGAAGAAAATGTAGATGTCCCAGACGTAATGAAAGAAGAAGTGGATAATGTACTTCGAGGGATGCAGAGCGGAAAATCACCAGGAGAAGATGGACTCACAGCAGAGATGTTTAAATGGAGAGGTAAAAACATGATCAAGTTCGTCCAAATTATTCTCATTGTGCCTGAGGAAGAGAGAAATACCGTCAAGTTGAAATAATGCTGTTATTATTTTGTTGTACAAGGAAATGGACAAAGAAGGCGTCGAGAACTACAAACCAATTAATTAGATGACCGTCAGTTTTATAGAAAATGTTCACCAAAGTTATTTTGAATCGTATTAAACTTGACAGATTTTATCCATGGAAGGGAATTAAGCCGGATTTCGTTGTGGATTTAGCACAATGGACCACATATAAGCATTGAATGAAGTTTTGGAAAGACTAATGAATATGAACTTACACTGTGTCTGTGATTAATAGATTTTGAGAAAGCTTTTTATTCGGTCTCCTTGCCAGCAGTACTTAAATCACTTGCACAGGAAGTCGTTTAATTCATGCTCATTTCGACCTATCTTTACTTCAGAATTATTCCGGAATCACCTACTTCCTTTGAGAAATCCCTTCCGCACCCATTGCGGAATTTTGAAATATTAGCGCGATGTGCACTTATTGTACTGTCATTAACGATAAACTACCATGGCTCTATAACAAGACATTTTCAATGTGGATGTACTCTTTTGATTTCTTTTTCACATTGTTAGCTTTGGCTAAACTACTTAGACACACTACTAATGTCAACATAGCATTGTAAAAAAAAAACATTTTGTTGAAGTTTGTAAAATACTGTTTTAACTAGCGAGACAATTTTAAAATAATCATCCTTCATTTCTCTATTTACTTAGTAGTTTGAAACAGTTTTACTTAGTAAGTTCTGAACCCAAGTTACAATTACTATTTCACATTACTTAAATCAATTTAATTAAATTGAATACATTTGACACAATAAACTAAATTACCAGTTTATATTGTTATACTCCATTGAACACTAACATCTAAATTACTAATCAATTTTCGTATGACTTCCTTTAATATTACTTCGTGAATTTAATGCCACATCTGATTCCTTTCCCTGTTATGTTCCCCCGCTTCCTGCCTTCATACATTCATTAAATTTCTAATGACATCAGTTAGTTAAGCATCGCTTTTAGGTATAGGTCCTTGCAAAATGGTAAAGCTATATTTAAAAAAAAAATTGTGGGGAAACAAAAGTGAAAAGTCTCTTAATCTTAAAAGAATCATAGCATCTTTTGTTGTCCAAATGATTGCATGTATATCTGAAAGGAACATTTTTACAACCATTTTTTTTTTAAAGTTTTAGACATGATTGCATTTTCTTTCTGATATAATGTGAAAAATTTCTGACGTCGCTTAAGCCTATCTACTTGCTGCCCGAACCGCTCATATATTACTGTATGATACAAAAGCATTAGTAAAATATGATAATATTACGTTACAATTAATTATAAAATACTCACGGAACGTGATTATCGTCTTCCATTTCACGTAAATCTTTCGTCCACTTCCTACCTTGCCAGCTGTATTCTTCTGACACTTCATTTGTAAGAAGTCTGAAGAAGGCTTCGTATTGATCTCAAGATGGTGAACTGAAATAAGAACGATATTTTATAAAGAAACGTATTATTACAAAAAAAAAGCAAGAAAAGCAACATTTAATAATATTGGAATAAGATCAGACATTTATTGATGATAATCTCGTTCTTTCTGTATTAATAAATTATGTCAGTCTCTTAAAGTCATGTAGAAGCTCTTGGACAGCCTTAAATTAAAACTCACAAAATAATTTGAATGAGAGCTTCTCAGAGCCAAGTAGCCAAAGCATTTTAGAGTTGTGTCCCGAAAAAAATATTAAAATGTTCCTACCTACACAGCACAATCACGTTGAATAAACGTTTATTCAACTTTTTCTTAAATGTTTAATAAACGTTGAATTTACGTTTATTCCACGTTTATACAACTAGGAAATGTTGATTCAACTTTGAATCTGACGTTTAATAAACGTTTTAAGTACGTTGAATTAAACCTTTTTCGCAACTTTATTTTGGCATTGACGTTGATTCAACGTTACAAAACGTTGAATAAATGTCTATTCGACGTTTAATCAACGTTTAGAGAGCAGCAATTTCAACCTTCGGGACAAATTTTGTACCTTTCCCAAAAATCCCGCTTTACAACGAATATTTGAATCTGTGAAGATGAACAGAATAATATAAGTTTCCCAGACCGAATCCTAGTACTTCACTGTTCAGTACGATTCAATTTTAGGGTTGATTCCAGGAAAAATCCTTTGGTTATAGGATTTTAACCTGGAATCAACCCTAAAATTGTAATTTCAATCAAAGCATATCGTACTGACATTCAAGTACTAAGTTTCGGTCTGGAAACTATTCTGTTCATCTGTACAGACTCAAATATTCGTTATAAGTAGGGATTCTTGGGAAAAGGTACAAAATTTGTTCTGAAAGTTAAATTTTACTTCTCTCTAAACGTGACAGATGACTAACAATCCAACGATCCGCGCGATTCCCGGTGGGAGAAGCTGAAGATGAGTACTGGGGGGGAAGGAAACCTGTCATACGAAGGCTTTTGCAAGAGAACAGGCGTCACAACGTCGGACACAAGTACGATATTATCGTAAGTTATTAGGCGCAGCTATCAACCAACATTAATAGATGTAATAGATATAATGAAATATTTATTCATATACAGAGAGTAGTCAACATACTAGTAAATAAAATTTCTTCTCAATATGCACTCACTACAATACCTCCATGTCCTCATTAGCAGTTGAACAATAAAACAAAACAAAAATTTATTTCTTGGTTACTGCATGTATACATATTCAATATGGAACCTCACTGGATGCTCCCACTGTGGTCATGGGTTTTCAAACAGCATATAAAACTAGAACTGTACATAACAAACAAAATGTTACGTGCGTAACAAAGAGTGTACAGGTACATGACCGCACCAAAATTTACGTAACCTCCACCTTCGTATGTTCACTAATTGAAGATAATTTACGAAAATGAAAGGATGGAATTATTAATAAATATGGGGTGCCGGTAGTGTTTTGAGTGATTTTGGTTTGGTCCGTCACTACTATACAAATGCAAATACTTTCATCAGTCGCGTTAGGCCGAGTAAAAGTGAACAAAATTTCATCTTTTTTCGAGGCCAAAACTGGAGGAATATCGGCACAAATGTCCCACGTGCATTACTACACAAGCAAAATTCATCATTCATGCCAGGTAAACTTCCCAAATTTCAAGTTGTGGTCTCTAATCGATACCACAGTACGTTTTACAAGGCGAAACTGAAACGGTAGCTATACCGCACATAATATTAACTGTACTTGTACTCAGTACGAGAACAAGTAATTTCGGGTGCAGTGCCTTCCGCACGCCGGGTTCATTGACCGGCTCCGAGAGTGAAAAATTGAAAGATACATGACAGCACCTAACCTCCACGTTCCAATGGTCAATAATTTAAGACGAAATTCGGCAAAGAAATAGTTTTGAATAAAGCAATAAAAAGTCGATGTTCGAGGCACCACCAACTACGGAACCGCAGCCGTATTTTCAAATGGGTTAAATGTAGGAGCACAGTTTCAGCAAAACTTTGAAAATTTACGGTACAGGAAGGAACAATTGGTTTTACTTTAGCTTACGTCGTTCGTGATTTATCCGAATCGGAAACATGGTAATGTTACGTCAAAGTGACATGTTTATTTCCATTCACCATTGATGTTTTGCTACAAAAATCACGGACAGTTAGAAAAAGCTAGGTTAGATTTTTTTTTTCATTATTCGCGATGATGCACATCACCCTTATCAGACACAACCTGTGACTGGTCCATTTATGGTTCCAAATGGAACGCCCGACGGATAACTACTAAACAGACGCCGAACAATTTCCTAGTTAGTTTTGGTTTGTGGACATTGTGTACAGTGAAATAATGTTAATAAAGTTCTTGTGTTGTTGGCTGTTCTGAGAGGGTGAATGATACCTAAGGTATCGTTTAGAAGCACCCGAAATTTAACGTTTGTTCTGAAATTTTGTGGCAAATGTAACATATACCCTTATGTACAAGGGGCAAAGCATCAGAAGTAGAAAGGAGCTATTTCATGTGTTTTTGCAACGTGAAAGTGGATAGGTGTTCCTACATTAAACCCTGTACTATAAATGCATTTAGGCCTACTTCTCGCAGAAATTTCGTGCAATTCAAACATATAATGGCTGCCAAAAGCTTGTGCAATGGTACCACGCAATTATCTATAACTTAACTTAGTATACGTACTTTTCATCTGCTCCATGTACGTACTTCACAAGCTTTTTGTTCGAGCAAGATCGAAACACATATAGGGACACTTGTTGATGAACAGGATGCTAGCCAAAGACGAAGAGAACAACAACATACAGGTTTCATAAATTGCCACTGAAACAAGAAGATTGAGATTTTTTTTCACCACCTGAGATAAAAGAAACATTACAAAACCCTATGTCACATAACTTCACTGCAATGCCGCTCAACAGTCAAAAGATGCTACGTCTATGTCTATCAGCAAGATGTCAGGAGATATTGTTTCCCCAGCGCTGACATCTGTAGGTGAATTTATTAATTTCTTCCTGCAGCTGAGGTAAAACATTCTCGAACTCAACATTGCTTTTCCAACAAGAAAAGTAATAAAAAGTTTAAAAACACCTAGCGACGTTTAAGCATAAAACTGTCACTAAACTGTAGATTAGAAAAACTCTAAAAAAAATACAACGTTGAATCAACGTTGTTCTATTAACCATTTTAGAAGGTTTAAGTACACAACCAAAATTCCACGTTTACATAAATGTTTAGTACTGGTTAGTCTTTAAACGTTTATCACATTACGTTGATAAAACGTATAATCAACGTCACTAAATACAACGTTGTAAAAATTCAAAGTTTATAAAACGTTTCTTCAACATTGTGTGCTGTGTGGGTAATTTCATAAAAAAGAGTTAATAAGCAATAAGTGATGAACTAATTTGAAAGTAGTTTAGTTACAGTAACTGAAACCATAAATTATTAATAGCAATGTATAACAATTACTATAAGTCAGTTATTATAACAGCTCAACACCAAGAAAATAGGCAAGTTTAAACTTCTAAAGTTGGTACAATTTTTCAAGTCGAGGTAGTTCTTAACAAAACACACCTTCAAGCTAAAGTTCTGACCTGAATAAAAAAAAATTCTTGGGTTGGTCTCACAACCACTCACATATGGGAGGTGGGAGTGTCCGTTAGATCCTGGTAAGATCTGTCCCCAATTTTCACTGAGAAAATATGGTCACCGTAAGCATAATATACACGGAGAATGTTATTTCTAACATTCCAAGGAGAATAATTTAGATCGTAATAAAACGTGAAACGTTATAAAACACATACTTAAACTTCATTAAGAAAGTATTGGAAAACTTCTCAACATTTTATTATTTCAATAACACATAAAATACCCTAACTGATTGATTGACCCTCCCCCCCAATCCCATTACAAAACGAAACGAGAAGAAAATTACACATTATCAGGTTCTGACTCAAAATCATAACATAAAATTAAAAAAAAAAAAAGATTAGCCGTATACAAAATCCCTTTCACACTTACAAAGCTGTTGGTAATCCGCACCCACTCAAAAAAATCAATTTAAGACATGTACGGCGAATCAAACTACCCAGACCTAACATAACATAGTCTATAACCATTTAGGGTGTTATTCTCCCCTCCCTCCAGAATCGAATGATCGAACTGTTGGTAGAGCGTTGGCTTAGCAATCGAAAGGTCTTGGGAACGACCTAGGGGCCTATCCTGACTGAGGGTTTTCAAGGGTTCTTCGTCAGTCACGCCAGACAAATGACGGGATGGTACCTACAAAATAGGCCCTGGCCTAGTACTTTCCAACATTCTCTCCTCCACCCTATCTGCACCTGAGCGCAAGATGCCTGAAGGCCACAAAAACTTCAAATACAACTCCACACAAGATTCACACACAAAACTATTTCCTTCGTCCGAACCACAAAATAGAAAATCCTAGACGGTCGCGAAAACTCGTTTTTTAAATGGGAACCCATTTTCTAATCCAAATGGGAACCCTTTTGGAAGGATGAGTGGTAAGACTCCCTGCCTTGTAATCAATGGGTTCCGGGTTCGATTCATGGTGGAGGCACAAAAAGTTCAGAGCCCACGGTAAACTGTAGGTCCAGTCCTTATTCCATATTCATCCGATGGAAAGCAATGACAAACCACCATCGGTTCACGTGCCCAGGAACCTTATCTTCCTTAGGGCACATCATTATCATCACATAAATAAATATTTAAAGTTGGGGGAATGATTAAAAACTGAATATTGGTCACCTTCACCCCATTCTGCGATAGTTTTTCCGGTGGCCGGAAATCGGTGCCATACATTATTAACATTAATTCCAGTTAACAGCCATATTGGCCAGGTACTGGCTCCACGCCAAACTTTTGCATCGCAAATCTCGCCACTCAATAACTGCCTGTGATAATACTCAATAATCATATTTTTTCTACTGTGATTACCAATGTTTCCTCTTTCAACGTGTGTGTATCTATCTATGGTTAACACCTGTATGTTAATTTTAAAAGCTTCATCGATACATAACTGCGTTTCCTCTACCTACTAACGATGTAGACAATAGATATTGAATGTGTGTGTTCAACACTTCAACACTGAATAACTGAGTCTCATATAATTTGAAACAGTCAATGAGAATGCAGCCTGCTTCTGGACATCGAAACGATTTAGTGGAAACGTGAATTGCGCGATCCACTCATCAGAAGCCTTTATTTACTTTCAAAACTTTTGTGAACGGAAACTGGTACCGTGACCCTAATATGAATTTATACAGAACCACACTGGAGAAAAAACATTACATGGGAACGTAAATGAGTTGTTATTTGACTCTTTCTTTCTGCCCGCCCTCCTTTTTAAATTTGAATTTTATTTATGGTTTTTAGGCATATTTATCACACATAGGATAGCATAAGTAAAAGGATGTGGGATCGAAGCCGGGTAGGGCTTACTTTGAAGATACCGTTCCGGTAGTAAGAAGGCAAGTTGCTCGGAGTGAACACAGGAGAACCTTCCAAATGTGAAATAATACTCTACCAACAGGGCTATGCTTCGATTATACATGTTGACAGAGACTTTTCACACTTTCACCAAGGTGTACAAAAGCAAGTTTTTTTCTCGTGTACAAGGGCAATTTAATAGCATTATTTACGTAACCAATAAGCTGCTTCTGTACTATCGCCATAAAACGAACCAGTTCTCTACATTCTTCGCGACTGATTTCCATGTATCTTCTTCATGCGACAGATATTATAATGCATGCAACATCTTGCACGTTATACATCGTGTATAACTGCGTTTTTGCTACTGAAATATTGAAAGTACAGCTCCTTAATCACTTGATCCAGTTTACTACTGATTTCCTCGGATTGGCAAAAACTTAAACACATATAACTGATAAAACATGAAAATAAGATTATAATCACATGATGTCATTCCCCTTTTCTAGTATATTTTCTTTCATCCTTCCTCAAACTAAACCGCCTTCCGGCTCCTCCACACCGTTGGAGTTAAGTCAGCAGATAAACAAAGAAGAAGCGCCTTCCGTTAAGACTTGAGAGAACAAAAGACAAACGCACAGCGTAGACATTGTATGAATGTCAAGTAAAAGTACATTTCCATAAAAAACAAAACAAAAAAAATGATATTATATAACACCTAGTGAAGTTTAAGCATAAAACTATCACTGAAAATTGTGTTTTGTAGATTAGGAAATATCACAAACATTCTACGTTGAATAAACGTTGTGCTTTCCACCATTTTAGAAGGTTTAAGAGCACAATTTAAATTCAACGTTTAACAAACGTTTAATACTGGTCATTCTTTAAACGTATATTAAATTACGTTGATAATATTATAATACAACGTTGTCAAAATTCAACGTTTATAAAACGTTAATTCAACATTGTGTGCTGTGTGGGAAGTTTCAGGGAGGAATTTATAAATGAAATAGATTTTCCAAAGGGAGATTAGCTTAGTAGAAGGGGAAAACGAATGACCATGTACTGTAGAAATAGTATAACCGACTTCACCTTATCATTAGTGGGGCCCACTTCAACTTTGGGTGGGCCAGGGCCCCACATCCCCCCGGGATCGGCGTCCTTGGTGGGGGAAGGGGCTTCTCGCTTGACTACTTACGTGAAATATCGCTAACAGTTGAATATAAGGTTTTCTTTAAGGGGATATAGCTAACTGACCATTGAGATTTCCCAGAAACCTCCCTTTGTCAGTGTTGCCAGCCCATGCCTAAAATATATTTCATGAACCAAATGCTATCAAGAGACCGGAGCCTTTGCAATGGACATTTCCGATAGTATTTTTTTATTGTAATAAAAAATTCCTCTGTTAAAGTAGACTACGGAAAACATTTTCTTTTCTTTCTGGGATGCATTTATCAAGAGTAATAAAGACTTGCTTCAAAAGAGTCTCAGCCTTGCGTTTAATCGGGTACCTCCATGTTATGACGTGATCAGTCTGCCGACTGCTTGTCATTGACATACAAATGGCATTTGATTTATTAGTATTGTTTAAAAGAGATAGCAAAAGGGAATCGAAAGAAATAGTATAAGTGGTGAATAGCGTTTCTGTATGCCTTAACATGTCATTTAGTTCGTTTTATTAATTACAATTTATTTTTACTTTTAATACTTTTCTAAGATATTAATATATTTTGGTAGCTTCAACACTAATTTAAAGCAGCTCTTTTTTCATGATTAAATCATAAGATATCTTCTACTAATGCTCTTTAGAACTCTTGTATTTAAAAAGAATTACCTATTTTTTCTGTAAATTAAATGTGGGCTTTTACGTTCGACAATCGTATACTTTTTTAATGAATGCTGGGGAAGCATTTTTCAATAACTTCAAAGCACATCAATTAATAGTGCTCGTTACTACCATCTGTTAACAATTTAACGTACTACTTGTAGCCCATGAATATATTGAATAGTTTTAATATGTCATTGTAAGAAATAATAATAAAAGTATGTAAGAAACAAAGACGTAAATTGAAACTTTTACATTGAAGTTACTCTTGCGTTTCGTGATGTAAAATAAAACACGGCCATTGATAGGATTCGATCAGCCTTAGGTGAAAGTATAAAAAGTTGAAAGTTGCATGCGCCAACCAATTGCGCCAAATTGTCAAACATTAAAAGTGATACAAACCAGCGATAAGAAGAGCACTGCAAGTTAACACTGCCCCCTGTCATTGTTTCGGGAATTTCTGTAATTAAAAACATGTTTTGGTGTTTTAACTTATTGAAGTGTGTTCTGCAGATTTGTACATTAATTATTTCGTTAAGTGATGAAGTAAATGTTCTTTCTCTGTTTTGTTTTTTCGTCTTCAAATTTCTGAATAAGGAACGTAACATAGGGAGAAACATATAGCTTCGGAAATAGTACGGATTGATTACGTCAAACCAATCAGAGGATGATTTTCGTTGTATGACGTAGGAGATTGAATTCTCAATATTTCATGCTATATTTCTATGTAACGGAAAATCGTAGCGCTAAAATTTCAAAAATATTATATATTATTTAATCTGATGTACACAACGAAATTGTAAAATATATAAGGACAGGGAAAACGGAAATGTCCATTGTTGGTAAAATCGCAGCTCTTACTTGTTTTGTTTGAAAATAAATTTCTATATGCTCATATTTATCTATTATATGTTTTTTGCGGTTTTTTTTTAGATTATGTTAAATTAGTTATACCATGGGTTAAGGCAGTGCTGGATTTTTTTTTCCTCAGTGAACGCAGAAAAATCCACTTGGATAGTGGATACTGCAGATTTCAAAACTAGTGGTAAGGGGAAGGCTTCAAAAATGCCTTTGGAATCCATAGATTGAAGAAAAAGGTAAGAGGAACGCAGAAATATTTTCACAATGAAAACTGCAGATTACAAAATAAATGTTATCGGGAAAGCAGAAAATTCTACATCTGAGTGAACTGCTGATTGAAAAAAAAAATTCAACTTTTCCTATGGTTACTGTGGCTTGGAAAAATATAATTACGTATAATAACTTCCAATTTCAATCGATTGATGTTCGTCTTTTATAAACAATTGAAATACTTACTTCATTTTTGCACTATTAGACTTACTAATCTAATCGAAACTATTGTTCTGTTTTTCGATTTGTTGTGTATTTGTTACAACCTGTACGAGAGGAAGATTTTTTGCACTTTCGTACATATATGATGCCTTGTTTACATTACTAAGATTTTTACGATGGTAAAAATCGTGGTTGAAATAACTCCGCTTAGCCTACGGAGCTTAACTTGGTCATCATGCTTGTACTGCCATTTTGTCAGTAAAGAAACAGGTTTAGAGTAAGGAATGTTCTTTTTCCATACTCTAAGGTTGCGCGGTAGAGGCTTAAATTATAAAATACTGAACACAAATTATTTTATTATGGCGTAGCATTTTGTAGATTAGTTTTGTCATGCACCACTCGGATGCAAGATATTTCTATAAAGAAATTAACTCACCAGGTGAGTTGCGCTTAGCTGCCATCTTGCGTTTAGATAACTAATGGAAGAAGATAACTTTCGTAAGTTCACGCTTGTTAAATTTGAAATCCGTTTTAATGGTAACGATTGTTTACATTACTAAAATGATCTCGGTTAACATTAACCAAGGTAAGATTTTAGTAACGTAAACAAGGCATATGCGTGTTTCGAGGATGACGTGAGAGAGTGTTTCGCATATTTTTCGTAGGAACAATTCACGACTGGAGGTTCTTTGACATATGATTATGAATGAATCGATGGAATACAAGTTTTCCGACAATGACCGCTAATCTTTCTTAAATCGTCACTTATTTGTGAGTTCCACGTGGAGTAATAGGTTTGCAACGTTTTCTGAGTGTTTTAAGTTTTCATTTTCGACAAGTTGTAGCAAAGGGTAATTTAACCATCTCTCGGAAGTATAAACAACAGTTGTTTAATGTGTTCACCCTCGGAGTTTGCGCTCTTCACGTTCCTCCTACACATTATAATATTTTAGTTTATTTGGCGAATGGCAACTGCCTGCGGTCCACTTCCATATGCAGCAATGGGTCTTTACATTACCAATTTCACAAATTCCGATCGCGAGATGGTCGTGGTATGAAGGGGTTTTAAGGAAGGCCATTCTTAATTCAGTCTTGGGCGCAGCCGCAGACTAAATTAGACTGTTCATTGCGTTCCGGTGACCACATAGACAATTACAAGGATTATGACATTAGACATTGAACACACAGCAGTAAAATGGATGTAAGTTATGAATATAACAATAAGAGATTATGAAAGCGTAATTATTACATACATGACAATAATATATACAATAATTATAGCAATTATACTTGGAAACCATATATAAGTTACAATAATATTTGTTGAT
This sequence comes from Lepisma saccharinum, assembly GCA_022664845.1. Lineage (NCBI taxonomy): Eukaryota > Metazoa > Arthropoda > Insecta > Zygentoma > Lepismatidae > Lepisma > Lepisma saccharinum. The sequence continues at coordinate 12,958 of JAGDQP010025175.1, read as the reverse complement.
TTCAATACGATCCTATATAGCTCCATCGTAAGAAATTAAACCAAAATCGATTATGTTATATATGTACAATGTACATATATAACATACATTGTACATTATATTTGTGGATTTTAAAAGGAAAAGCTGTAATCTCCATTTTGTGGGAAACCAAAATTTTGATGGAATTGTATACATTAAAGTGTCTAATAAAAATAAATGAAAGTAAAGCCCTAACTCTTTGTGTGTTTTTTTTTTTTGCGTAGGAACCACAGAAAAAAAAGTACCCATGCAGGGGTGGAATGGCAATTTTTCGTGTTTATACGCTGTTCTAGAAGTTTTCGGCCAGATTATTTTCGGACACGCGATAGCTTCAATTTTCCTTAACGAGAAATGCATGGTTGTATAACAAACAGGTGTAAGAATTACATAATTAAAAAAAAAGTTAAATGCGATCACCATTAGTGAGAGAGGATACAATGAACATTTCCAGTAGTATTTTTGGCTCGGGAGAACTTGAGTTGAGGACCATTCGAAGTTGACGCTCAGGGGTGGGAATTCATGTCAAGCGATGACTCAGTTTGGTCGATCTACTTCGAGTGGCCCTCAAGTTCTCCCGATCCTCCTATTTTATTTAAAAAATATATATTTAAAATATTTTTAAAAAAATGTGCAGAACAAGATATAGGAGAACAACAATTAGTTTAGTGGTGTTGATAAATAATAAAAGTTCAAAATTGTTGTTGAGTGACATGAGGCGAGATTCATTGCAAAAGTTACAACAAATTGTGAATGTTCTAATATTCAAAACCCGATTAAAATATTCCAACACAACCGGGTGGTCCAAGGAAAGTTTCCACTCCCTTATTTAGTTCTCTAATGGTTTGTTTTAAAAAATCCCGAAATACGTCAACTTAAGTTTTGACGGGGACGAATTACTGTGGCAAATTTAACATTCCCTGCGGTCTAGTGGTAAAACCTTCATTTTCCGTAAACGACAACATGGGTCAAGTGACACATAATTTGAAAGCTGCTTTGATTCTAGTTGTAAAAATGTTATTTTGGAATTTAACCAAATATTGAAATCTATTCTAAATAAGTTGAAAATTCTCAAAAGATGTAATATCATATTTTGTCCTATTAAACGTTGTGAATACCCTTAACTACCGATCACAAATAGAAAGAGACATGACCAAACTTCCTTGTTATCAACATTAATCGTAGCCCAATTAGAAGCTTTCTAGTGGCAAAACCTCCATTTTCCGTAAATCGCAACATGGGTACATCACTTGAAACCCCTATAATTTTATTTACAAAAATACTATTTACTTTGATATTCAATAAGTAATTTGTGTATTATTGAGTTTTGCATTCTTTGGTTGGTGGAGGGAACCTCGAACATTTAAATCGGTAACTTTAAATGTCACTTGCGAGTGATAAATTTGAAGAATGTGATAGTTCGAAATTCGATAACATGCATTTATATATTGAATTTCCAAACGAATAGTATTTTTGTAAATAAAATTATAGGATCTTTGAAACGACGTATCAGTTGAAAATGCCATGTACGGAAAATGACAGTTTTACCACTACACCGCAGAGAATGGAGATACAATGTTAAAAGAGTTATAGCAATTTGTCCCCTTCAAAATTAAAGTTGACGTATTTCAGGATTTTTCAAACAAACCGCTAGAAAACTAAATCAGGGGGTGGAAACTTTTGTTGGACCACCCGGTTATGTTGGAATATTTTAATCAGGTTTTGAATATTAGAACATTCACAATTTATTGTAACTTTTGGAATGAATCTCGCCTCATGTCACTCAACAACAATTTTGAACTTTTATTATTTATCAACACCACTAAACTAATTGTTGTTCTCCTATGACTTGTTCTGCACATTATTTTAAAATATTTTAAATATATATTTTTTAAAATAAAATAGGAATATTGGAACAATGTTGAAACTGTTTTCGCTGCACCTCTACAATGCTCTTATGTAACAGGTGCAATTTTATTACTGTTATTCATTGCCAGCATCATGAAACTAATTAACATTTCATCAATAAGAGATACCAATTTATTTTTTATTTTTTCGCATATTTAACAAACCTTGTAATCAAACCTCGTCACCGAATACGTCCACTGAACTTGTAGAAGAAAAATGTATGTCTTTGAGATACATCTGCCAAACGTTCACGTCATTTGGACAATAATAACATAAATTATTTATTTATTTGTGTAACTCTGTGATTTTAAACGATAGTCGCGAATAGGAAATATCATGATTTTCGACCTTTATTACACATCATATATCTCTGGAATTGAAAGGTGTATGTATAAAAGTGATGTTTTAAATTTCTTTTTAACTTTTATTACTTCCAGAAAGAAAATCATTCAAGTCTGAGAAGGTCATATCCTGGAAGATTTTTGAAATTTTGGGTGATTTCAGTTGGAATGACCCACTGATAGTTGAAGTAATCTTCAGATGATTCAACTAAATGAGTGACAATGGTCTTGCTTATCTCCTCAGCAATGTAACACAATTTTATTAGCAGTCCTTCATTAGTGGAAAATTTGTCCTACTTGATAACCATTGAACTTCTCTACCAGTAATGGCATCAATGATTCGTGATCGGTAAATGATCGGCTAGTTTTTTTGCTAAATAGTACAGAGTCTAAAAAATATTTTCATTACAATTCTGAACTAAGCTTGCCGACTTGACTGCTAAATTTTCAATGTCTTTCTGCTTTAGACTTCCTAATTGACAAAGGAACTTCATGACATTTCGAATCAGAATGCGTTTTGATTTTGTGCCAGAGTGAAATTAATTTAGCACTTCGCTTTGTGCTTTTTTTTTATTTTCACCTTATAGGATTCTTCCTTTTCTGAGTTGCGAAATTAGGTATATCTCGTATTGGAAATTGGAATTTCTCGGGAAAATATCTCCAAGGATGACACTTTATTTGTGTGCAACCCACATTCTCATGCCACGCTTTGTTTTCCTTCTATTACAGTTCAAAGGCAATGGAACAGGACTTTTCTGACACCCTGTACCATACTAAAACAAGCCGTAACTTATAAACATTTACATTCTAGCCAGCCGCGCACGCTGCTCTTAGTTCACAACAGTGGTGTATAAGAACATGAAGAGATGTATTAAACCGTTTTCGGATCTATAACGGGAAGGAATTTCCTAAATTTAATTTTAAGGCAGCTTTGGCTCAGGCCGAATAGGAACGAAAGGGACAACCAAGTAAATCTAATCGATTGTGCATTAATTACCAATCCTGTACTGTATTTCCCTTGTAGATAGTACAGGGTTGGCAATTGATGGACAATCGAATAAATCCGTTTTTATTGTCTCGTTCATTCTGTTTCTCTGCGGGCTTGCAAATAGCTAAGTACACAGCATGTACCCGGCGTTGTTCCAATATTCAGGTCCCTGGTTGGGATAATATTCGTAATTCGTGGCCTGCAAGAAAGAAAACGTGGTATTTTGATACAGTCGTTCAATTCAATGACTAAAATCAACAAAAAATACAGCAATTGAAAAATTGTTTAGACGTTAATCAAATACGGTGACAGAGGAATGAACCTGATAACTTATAATATTAATAAACAAATAAGCAAACACAAAATACTATTTTACTCGACTACTAACTAAAAGTGAAAGGCTTCCTCATCGTTGCGGAACAGGAAGAATACGCATTTTGAGCTTTGGCAAGTAACAGATATATGCACTTTCTCAAATCTGCACATATTATTCAGTGAATTCCTTGCGTTTTACCTTGACGTAAAAATGTTTCTCACTTCTTCCAGTATCGTACGTTTTGCGTACGATCCGGGGTTAGAGTCGGACCTTGCTATTCTATTTATTTATTTATTAGTTTTAAAATATCAGTATTATTGATCTAACATTACAGTGTATTCATGTTGTCCCGTTTTTGTTTTTTTTTCGTTAGAGATGTTAGATAAATGTCCGGTTTTGCTGCTTTAAAAATCTGGTCAACTTGTCATGATGGTAGGTACTGCTCGTCCTTCCTTCCGCGAAGAAATATGACGAACGGCGGAGGGGATGTGACCTCAATCTTGGGTCTGCATGTGGATAAAATCGTTTATTAGTCTATTTATTTTAGTTTTTAGTTTATTTTCCTAGATTTTTTTTTAAATAAACAAGGAACTACAGAACATATTTTTGCTGATATATCTGAAAAAAAAAAGAAAGTTTGATAATGCCATTGAAACAAGTCATCTTTGTTGTGAATATGGTATTTCAACAATGATTTTTAAATTTTTTTATATGACTGCTGTCCTTTGGAGTAAGACATATGTTACTTTTTCTGATGATTCAATTTGTTTGCATTTTAAATTTACATACCATGTTGCGAAAATGGCGCGTTCCACGGATCATGCGCACTATGCTTAGCGCATGGTTGAATGCCCCACCCTTCGACTTCAGCCATATTGGTAGTGAGGTGTCATCGGAAGGAAGGGTTGTTGTGTTGTAGCGGTAAGTAAAGTGATTTTGTGTTGAATTAATTCCACATTTAAGAAGGGTTTCCCATACTTTAAGACAACACTGGGAGTAACAGATGGATATTAGTTGTTGTGAATTGTGATTTCAGAGAAAATCAAGCGAAGATTTTGTGTGTGAAATACCGGCGAAATCAGGGCGCCAGTTTCGATGCTTGATCTACTTACGGCAATTGCTGATTATGGTATAGCAGTGAATTGTATTAGACAGTGTGAGTGTAGTGTGTCTTACAACTCTAGAAATAAATGAAGTAGTTATTGACAAAAGAAATCTACACTTCATGTGAGTTCATCACTTAAGGAAAGCATTGTGCACCACCTGTGAACACATTAAGTTCGATGCTCAATTGTTTGATTCGTCATCGTTGGTTTCTGTAGTCATTTAGGTTACAGTGAAATGCCAATAATACATGCGTTACATCAAAAGAAAATTAAATTGTAAGTTTGCTTTTGAAGTATCGCATCATGTGATCGCCTTTACTCGCTTGTGCTGTAGCGGAGTATACTTTTAATTCATGCCATGTTCAAGGTCAAAGTTGGAGGTGGATCTTAACATTTCCATACCTACAGTCTTGTGGCCGTGGTAATTATTTCGGTTGGGCGTGCTGTCATTATATTTTGCCACAGAGTTTACCAGTACGAGTTAGTACGTAGGTAATTACAGAACTCCTCTTAATATGGCTGATTTTCAAAATTAGGCCAGAGAAAAATATGTAGGTTGAGTACCTGCCATCTTCTCAATTAATGCTCAGCTTCCTATTTGGTTTTGTTCACGTTTTGAAGACCTAATATACACTATTTCTCTATTTCCAAGCCATGTATTGGTAAGACAAGATATTGGATATCGGTAAACACTGTAATATTCGTTTAATTTGTCGTGATCAACACGCAAATATCGGGTATGTATTTTAGTGACGTAGCGATTTTATGCGTTACCTCATGTGATAAGTTCCATATGAAATAACCTCTTCCCAATACGCAATTTGCGACAATTCATCAAGAAGGGTTTCCGTACAATGGCGTTAGTATAGGAGGCTGGCTTGGTATTATTGTGGCCTCCATGTATTTGTAGGCTATACTTTACGAGACATACTCAAAGGTGTACGAAACGTGTGCAAGGGGGTAAGCTGATTTTGCAGGTCTTTATGTGAATTATAAATTTACTAGGAACGGGGAAATTAACATCTTATAGATAATGTACAGGGGTACTTGCGTATTGAAAGTTTATTTTGGATTGCGCGTCGTAAAGTATTCCCGCAGTAATATTTAATGTTTAGTATAGAATGCAAGAAATCAAGTATATAGCGGATTTTCACTTATACGTTTAATTCAAGCTCACCGAAGGCGGATTTGCTGCAACCATCCCTCTGAACACTAACCTCCGAATCGTTCAAAACAGTGAAGGTTCGGTTAGCTTGTGTTTTTACCATTCTATTAGACTATATGATGGCTGCGAGAATGTTGTACCATGTTGAAGGTAAACGTTTGATTTGGGCCTCGTCACGTAAACTTAGTAACTTATATTAGTTCGTTTAAGTCGTCTTCAAAATCTGATCCGAAATAATATACTAAACATTGTGCTCTCTCGTCCGGGGGAGTATCCAAAGGGCATCCGACAAGGGAGTAGATAACTGGTCCACCCTATCCTATAGCATTAAGAAGTATTGTTTTTGTCATAATCAAGGGAGTCGATGAGAATGAATATTCCTTATGTAATCAGTAACGTTGTTTTACTATTTCAACGAAAACTAACCCAACTTTCCTAACCTGAAGTCAGTAATCCATTGGGTGAACCAGTTCTCTATACCCTTCCGAGCATCCGCCTACTGTAGTGTATTGTTGCCTTGATTTGGATTATATATCGCCCCGGGATGGCATAATGCTACGAGCTAATCTAAGCAGATCTAATTCATTCACTGTCAGTCTCTAAAGCCCAACCTTTAGCGGTAAATTTTAATGCGATATTTTATATCTGTTTTATGTTCGATAGGTCTTCATAACTGAAGTAACTGTACGTGACCGCAAAAGTATGCAAGACGTGAATTAGGGTAGATAATGTACTGAGCATGGCAGAACAAATATTGCATTAAGGTTAACGTAAAGCCAAGATCTCCAGCAAAAGATGGCAGCACTATCTCCATACATGTAATGTATTTTTATCGTTGCACGAAATTTCAATGCTGCTGCTACAAATTGTCTAGAAAGCTCAAACTTTCAGGGCAGGAAGTTCATAACCAATTCACGAGTTCTGTCAGTGCAGATTTTTTATTTTCTTGTTCATTGTTATAGGTTTGGATATCCATAACAACAATGAAGCTCTTCCAACAATGATCAAGGGAGAAGAAAAAAAAATCTGCACGGATAAAACTCTTGGTTATGAACTGTCTTGCCTGAAAGTTAGAAAGGAGCAGTATTGAATTTCGTGCAGCGATAAAAATATATTGGACGTACGGAGATCTAGGCATCTTTTGTTGGAGATCTAGGCTTTACATTGCTCTTAATACAGCGTGAAGTAACTTTGTCCTCAATTTGGCATATTGTATAGTATCCAGATCATCTGCTTGGTCCTTTTTCTGTCATCCGCACTATATCTATTCTCCTTCAACTGTTCACAAAACCTTTCCACATCTCTTCCTGTGTTTTTCTGTATTGCTCATCAATTCTTTCCACCATGTTCTTTATTATATTGAATTGTTTGCTTCTTCAACGTCACTTGTCTTGCGGAAAAAAATTCCTGCTGTACATTTCTTCTGGGACAATAAAGTTATAAATCTTCCTCCTTTTATAAATCACCACTTACTTCTATAATTGAAGTCCTTATTAAACAGTTCTAAAGTTTTTTACCCTTTCCGTATACCAAGACAGTCATCCACGTACGTAGGAAACAGTAACAGTTGGTCGGCTCTTTCCTTTCCCCATCGACATCTTTTAATCATTCATCGCCATCACAGGGCTTATACATGATTCTATTTTAGACACTGAAGTTGTAGCATGCGAAAAATTGTCAGCATTCGTGCAGAGGTTTTCTGTGATGTAGGATTAAAGAGACTTGCTTCATTTTTATTTCTGTATTTTTAGTATTTGTTACAACTTGTGTTACTTGCATTGGAACTTCTGTCGAGCTGCGGGATTTACCTATTACCTATGTCTGTCCGACTGGTAAAATTGTAAGTTAAGACTTGATGAATTGGCAGACTGGCAGCGACCAAGTCAGACTCTGCCCCTTCCCTCTCTCTCATTCTGAGCTTCAAAACTCATCATACTAAATCAGGCTTTACTTTGTACAAGAAGACCGACAAGGCAAAAGTTTCTTGCACTTTACTGATACATTCTTCTTTACTGCAGTGTTGGCAGGTTTGAGACAGCGTAAGGTTGTCAACACTGGGAATTGATACCGGCACCATCTTTGCACACTTGTTTAATATGACATTCTTAGTATTTTTAACGTTCTTTGTTTTGGTTCTTGGGCAGCACAGTGTTCCCCGCCACACGCTAACAGACGGGATTTTAAACTGGCTACTCAGCGCAAACGAAGAATTTCTCAGTGCAAGATAAACTTCCTTCTTGTTTTGTTACGAGGCACACGCAGCGGTTTGGTGCCGGATTAATGTAGTGTTGCCAGCCAGATGTAAAATAAAAAGGTAAAGCTAACCCCTGTGCGATACGCACGCGCCGTGAACGGCGCATGGGGAATTTGGAGGTAGCGCTCCACATTTTCTTGACCTACGGTACGAAGTGAGGTGGGGTGGTTAGTCAGATGTAAACTGTCTAAAATTTTCCCTGGCAACATTTTAAGCGAAGCATTTCTTCACAAAGTGCAAGATAAACGTTCGTCTTGTGATGTGAATGACGTGTGTAAAGTTTGTTTCTTATGGAACACCCTGTATAGTAAGACATGTCTGACAACGGTATCTTCTGGAAGGAATTTAGAGCCAGTAGTTTCAAATTTCCACTCTAACAGAATTAGGATTTTTTTATAATCTCTAAGCAACCTTATTTATAATCATCTTGAAGATAAGATAAAGTGAATTTTACGGACGGAACAGCACATGATCATCTTGAACTATGTGGATAGTTACAAAGGAGAGTCGAATTATTTTTAACCAAACGAGTGGGAATTATCAGTCTTCCACCTATTTGTCTTATCAGTTGAATATTGTAATGGTGCCTAATGCCTAGTCACTTCCTTACCCGTAACTTGTCATTCCTCAGATGATTAGACCATACATGCCTGCGGAGGAAAGGCTTTTATTGCACATATTAAGAATTTGAATTTTATTTGTGGCCTTTAGCGTTAAGCATCTATGGCTCAGGCTGGTGGTATATGGTAGGGGAAAGGAGTCAGGAAAAAGTCGACCAGAGCTTAAGTTCAGGGTGCTATTTCAATATTTGCCGGTGTGACTGACGAAAAACCCTAGGCCCACTTAGTGAATATTTTATTAGTATCCAGTATACAGGATATTGCAAAATAACACCTACAAATTCACCTCCTGGGATTCCTGACATGAAACTAAGGGGGGGGGGGGAGCGTATGGACCATCGAGGGTTCACAGATACTTCTTTTCGGCACTACAGGCAGCCGAAAGCGTTGGAATATGGAACTGTAGAGCTTATTTCCAATATCATTAACAGTAGTACTTAGTCGACAATGGTGCCTTTAAAGACTTCAAACCTGCTTTATCCAAAAATACGTATTCCAAAATTGTGCAGTCGATGCGCAAGGGACTCCCCAATGGAAACCGGGAGATATGTTTGTATAGGACTTTTTTCCGTATCAGTACAGATGCAATCACTACCATTTAACCAGGCGAGGACAAGTCTCTTTTACTGTTAAATATACCAAACATTCATTTAAATGTATGCAAATCTTACTACTTTTGGTATGCAACCGCGAATCATTTTGAAAAGTCGTCCCGCGAAGGAAACATGCTTGTGATATCAACCTGGCGCAAACGAATTACTGTTACCTCGTTCAAAGTTGTATCATTCATTCGTATTTAGACCTTACCTTTATTTCAGAGAAATTCCCTTACGCTCTCATTGCACAATTTTGCAATGAAGCAGTTCAAATGTCTTTGAGGGTACCATACAGCATTAGTTCTGTTGTTGATGGTATTGGAATATTCATTTTCCAACTCCTTTGCACTCTCGGTGGTCTGAGTTTTTTATTATTTCATGTCCGGAATCTGGTGAAATGGTTTTGTTGGTATTGTTTTACAACACCCTGTATAATAGGGAGGAGGAAGTGTAACCTGTTCCTGATGATAACGGAATCGGGACCAGAATTCTTATCTTCTAAACTTAAACTGAGAACCCAGATCTGGTCGCTGGAACCGGGAATCCGGATCGTCGAATCGGATGCCCCGATGTTAGTCTTAGAACCGGTTACCTAGGCCCGAATCTTGGAACCAGATCCAAGATTCAGGTCCGTCCATTCCATTCGATGATTCAGATTCTTTGTTCCAAGTACTAAATTCGGATCCTCAGTTTACATTTCCAAGATACGAATCCGCGTCTGAATTACAAGTTTGTTTCCCAGTTCCAAAAGTCAAATTCTTAAAATGCACCATAAGTGCCATTTTCTCCGCAGGCCTATAACAAAAGTATTTTTATCTCACAATCCCATTATCGTCCCAAATTATAAGTTTCATGTGAGCTGTAAGGAAGTGTGACCAACATATAAGATATTTTAAACATAACTTTTTGAGAAAAGCAAATTTGAAAGACTGAGCTCTCTGGCTCTTACTACTGATGAGTAATAAGAAATTTTGTAAATTGAAAACAACGAAAATTTGACGTGTTTTTCTGGATTTTGAATGCTAATAGTACAAAAACCACTGCGTAATATATATAAACCCTCCACGGGTTGAAGCAATAAGCCAAAAACCATGTAAACCCGAGTTTTTTTTTTATTTCACATGGAATGACCCGCTAGTACAGCTCAGAAATGTAGATAATACTTACTTTTCATTCTATGTTTATGTTTTTTTAATTTTTTTTTTACAACTTTGGTTATTTTACTTTATTCTTAGAGAGCAATTTATTGTATAACAGCCTTACCTCCCCCCTCCGGTATCTTTCTTTAGATTTTTACATTTGTATTCTTTTTTCATCCTGCCAGATATGAGCAGAGTAAAGCATAAATTGAACTGAACATAGAAAGATTGACAGTCACCGGAACTCGAACCGAAGGTAACTTGTAAACGAAGGTAAATGTATGCATACATTTCATAGTCGATAACATCTCAACGTGTTGTATATGAGTTCATTTGCCCTTGTTTGTAAGTGTGCTCAGGTTTTTTAGTCTTTGTATGCGTATTGCTTCATCTGTCCCTGTATGACTAGGCACTGGACCTTGCTCTCACTAAGTGATTGGATTGAATGTTGAAAGAGGTGGTTTATATAATGGTTTACTAAAATCCGGTTTGAAGAGGTATCGTGATGTTTAGTTTTAAAACCTACAAGGAGCGTGCATTACCTTGCGATATTCTTCGTTAAAACTTCGGTCATTACAATTATTTTTAATTTTTATTTATGACATAGTTTCTTCTTGATTTTCTAATTCTACTTTTCCAATATGTAAATGTCTCGTAAACTGACGTCAGCTTGTAGGTGACTAAGAGTTACGCAACTGTAATCCATATTCTGTGTACACTGGCTGTATCCTTGAGCATGGTATAGATCTTGCATTATTCAAAGAATATAGAATATTATGTTTGGTGTTTTAGAGCTTTTAACTACTGCTTTCGTATGTTTCGTATACTAGTTTCATTATATGAGTATTACTCCGTATCCCTTTCTCGAGACAAAGATTACTATTGTAAGAATAGGAAACAATAGTAACTAATAACTGTAATTGTATTAGTTAGTTTGCAACACCCTCACACATTTTCTACCAATATTTTCACACCAACAACAGAGTATTGTAGTGCCTCCACGTTAAGATGTAATACCCACCTCACATAGTACGGCAATAACGTCGCCAACTTCGGAACAGTAGTGGAAGAGGATTCGAACCTTGCTGCCGACTGTCCTCTCTTCGGTTTACCAAAGTTTCACCAGACGAATGCAAGGTATCTGCCACCCTGGAAAACGTGAAATACTCAGGAAATTTTGTAAATCAGGAATACACAGGGAATCTATATTTTAGTAGGGAAATTTGAGTTTGACCTGTCCACAGTTTGTAAGATCACTGGTCCAGCAAGGTGGAGGTCGTGGGTTCGATTCTCACTGCTGACCTGATTTTTTTTCACTTGTGAAATAAACAAAATGTACAGTACAAGATGCTGGGACTGGGTGGTGATGGGATTATGTCATTACATATTATTTACATGTTCCACAATACTAAGAACTCAGGGAATTTCAAGTCACAAAATTAGTAGACAAAAGGGGAATGCCGGTTTGGTGCCTTAAGGCCCAGACCGACACCTTCTTCATCCTCTACCGTGCCCTATCCCGGATTGAGCTGAAGATGCCAAAAGACAAATAAATTCAAATTTAAAATAGGCAATTTGCCAATTTTGTGCTTCCATATGGGGACGAGGACTGCCTTAAGACCACAATTCTCAAACGTTTCTTTGCTATGCCGCTTTATTTCTGTAGTAATCGTCAACAAAAGATATTTTTGTTCGTCATTCTTTAAAATTGCTATTTTCACGTTCATCGTTCTTTCTCCTACCCGACAGGTCAGATACTTTCTTCGTTATTTTGTTTAATTCTAATAAGTATGTATACCGAGCCGCCGTTGCTCAGTGGTAGAGCGTTGGCTTAGCATTCGGGAGATCGTGGGTTCGATCCCAGTGGCTGACCATTCTGACAGTTTTTTCCCCGTCACCAGTCTTCTCTGTGGCACCTTCAGCATAGGCCCTGACCGAGCTACCCCGGCTTGAGCCTTAGATGCCTAAAGGCCATAAATAAAATTCTAAAAGTATATACTACAGACTACGGGAAGCAGGATGTTTCCAAAGTGATAAGAGATATTCTAGATGTATATTTGCATTGACCAAATCAAAATTTTCTTGTGATGCCGGGGTACATTTCGAACTTAAAAATCAAATCCTAAGTGGGACATGAAAAATATTTTTCCATGAATCATAAGCGATGGGTGAAGATGTGTTGTTGGAAGTAGATGTGTATCGATGATGTGTAGGCTGTAGGTATTCCAAGCTAAATTGTGATGTTGAATTGTCAGTAGGTAAAAATTGCTGGCATCGTATAGTTTCATCAGGGTTACCAGGTACCTGGAAAAGTCAGGGAATTTAGTTATTAGTACAAAAAGTCAATAACGTTATTATTTTTACTTACCATTTTTTTTACCATGCAAAGCGTTGTGAGTATACTTTTGTTTTATGACTAAACTCCCTAGCATGAAGCTCTCGAAGAACTTTGGCGTCCAAGTGAACTTGGTTGTACCAGTCTTACTTTTTGTGAACTTAGTGACAATTTG